>JBBPBX010003024.1:19909-85529 GCA_038048925.1 Garcialebias charrua | reverse complement strand
GGAAGTAGAGTCTCTGATGACCTTTCTTGATCAGGCTGGTTGTGTTGTTGCTCCAGCTGAGGTTATCATTCATGTGTACACCCAAGTACTTGTAGCTAGAGACCACTTCCACCGCAGATCCTCTTATGTTCAGTGGGGTGTGGGTGTGTTTGTTCCTTCTGAAGTCCACAATCATCTCCTTTATCAAAGTCAACTTTATTGTCAAAACTGCAATATGTACAGGACATACACAGGATTGAAATTGCATTTCTCTCTGTCCCTCGGTGCAACAGTAAACATTTAAACACTAAATCACTAAAACATTTAATAAGCATAAAATGAAATAATAAAAGTGTAATACTGTCCTGAGTTTTTGCATAGTAGTTTTTGCATAGTAGTAGTGAAAGTTATGAAAGTTACACCAACACTAAAACACTAAACATTTAATAAACATAAGCATACAAAAGTGGAATACTGTCCTGAGTTTTTTGCATAGTAGTATAAAAGTGTAAAAAGTATATCTATAAAATAAAATGAAAGTTCTGGCATTGACATTTGTAATAGAGTGACAAAGCAGCATATGAAGTTTATGTACACAGTATATGTATGAGGTAGTTGATATTGGTATAGAGGTAAAGTGGCATATGCAATAAGGCTAGTAAAAAAATATATATATATATATATATATATATATATCAGCAGTAGTGTAGATATAAAAAGTAGTGTAAATGTAAACAGTAGTAATAAATGTAAACAGTAGTATTGAATGAAAACAGTAGTAATAAATGTAAACAGTGAATGTAAACAGTAGTATGACTATAGGCAGTAATGTAATACAAACATTAGTGCAAATATAAGAAGTAGTGCAAACTGAATGAGCACATGACCGTGAGTTGAGTGAATAACCCGTTTTGATGACACAGAGTCCAGTGTTAAAATCTTTGTGTTGTGTGGTGGTGTGTGAAAGTTTTTTGTGATTAAGGCAGTACAAGTGGGAGGGAGGGCAGAGCAGGCAGAGAGTTTAGCATCCTGACTGCCTGATGAACAGAGCTGTCATTTAGTCTGCTGGTTCGAGCCTGGAGACTCCTCAGTCTCCTCCCTGAAGGCAACAGGCTGAAGCAGCTGTGTAGTGGGTGTGTGGGATCACCTGCCATGCAGAGGGCTTTCCGAGTGAGGCGGAAAGCCCTTGTCTTCTTCACATTGATGTGAAGGTTATTGTCCTTGCACCAGCTCTCCAGGTGTTCCACCTCCTGCCTGTAGCTGGACTCATCATTGTTTGTGATGCATCCCACCACAGCTGTATCATCTGCAAACTTTACAATATGACAGCCTGGATGGGTAGCTGCACAATCATATGTGAGCAGAGTGAACAGGAGAGGGCTCAACACACATCCTTGAGGAGAGCCAGTGCTGAGGGTTATGGTGGAGGAGGAGAAGTTGTGGATCCTCACTGACTGTGGTCTGTTTGTTAAGAAGTCTAGGACCCAGTTACAAATGGAGGGGCTTAGTTCTAGTGTGAATAAGCCACCATGTGAAAAACTCTTTAAAAAGGCAAGGTGGGATAGGATTGTTTAGCATTTAGCATTTGTATAATGTTTACCTGTAGGAAATTATTCTTTTATTTTTATATTATTTAGTTTTAATGTGTGGGTTTTTGTTAATTTGGTTGAATGTGCAATACAGTATATAGACTACGCTTGTTGTGGATGAACTAAATATTTTTCCAGATATTTCCATTTGTAACTACATATGCAACAAATAATGAAGAACTATAAAGGACTGCTTGCATTCAACATGCTTCACAGTCGCATGCATACTTGAACACAGCATACTGACAAACACGCACACTATTATTTGGTTGTTTGCCATGCACACACCCATTAATTTTCAATATGTATATTGATCCAAGTACAAGTATGCCTGGACTCTTGGAAATGATTGTTTTCTTTTTCGTTCTTTACAATTCCCTCATTTGCAGGGCTGAGGAGTGCATAGAGATGTCTCCACTGATTATCATTCCAGTTAGCATGTCGTGGATCAATAATGGAAAATAAGTGGTTTGGTGGATCGGAGACAAAACAGGATTGGAATCGAGCATCAACGGGTGGAAATCAGTTTTAAAATTAGGCTACCCAGTTCAATTTGAGCACATGCTGCAACTTGAAGGTTATTGCATTCCACCTGATGGAGCAATTTTGAGTTCCTCCCACTTTGTCATGGCTGAAGCTGGCAGGCAGACCTCCAAGTTCAGCTCCATCCTTGTTGGTAATGTAGTGGCTCGGAACAGACAGAGCGATGCAACAGGACGTCCTTGGTCAAGTCATTTAAAGGCTGTTAATAAAGAAAGTTTGAAGAATGTAGCTCCGGGGGTTGAAGTATTCCTTGCCTTTGTCAGACTCTTAAGTGTCCAGCACTGCCAAGATCATTTCAGAGGTTTGACATTTTGAAGACACTGAGAGATTTCAGACTAATTCACTGATAAATCAAAATTATATCCAAAGTGGAAATGGTAATTGTATTAGAATGTCCCTTTCATCTCTGCTCCTCTGGAGTTCCTTTTTGTGTCGAGCTCTTTGTGATATTTATTGTTTGGACTTAATATTCTTGTCACATAATTTAATTTTGCTCTCCCTCTCCTCTCATTTATTATTCTGCGGTAGGTGTTGGTGTCAGTGCAGTCCCTCATCCTAGTGGCTGAGCCGTACTTTAATGAGCCCGGCTATGAGCGCTCCCGCGGCACCCCCAGTGGCACCCAGAGCTCCCGGGAGTATGACGGCAACATCCGACAGGCCACCGTCAAGTGGGCCATGCTGGAGCAGATCCGAAACCCGTCACCATGCTTCAAAGAGGTAGGAGTCATGGTTTACTAAGACATTGTCATCATTCAGGTGCTGTGGTATTTGAAAGCAAATCTTCTAATATTTATTCTGAAGCCGTTTGAAAATAGCATTTGACAAAAAAAATTACTCCAGCCACCTATGAACACTGGCGAAAAAAGTTATAATACTGTAATAAAAAGTGGGGGGAAATCTATGCAAAAGCATATCAAAATATTAAATTTCTCAAACATTTATTCTCAGTTTCAATAAATAGCACTTTGTCTGCATGTCATTTGGGGTTGAGGTGACTTGATGGTTCCTAAGACTAATCCTGAGCCAGCAGGTTCAAGCCCAGGTTGAGTCAGAAAGGCTTCTGGCAGAAAACGATAGCCAAAATCATTTGTGCGAGTTAAATTGGGTGTGGTGACCCCTGCTGAAGGGAGCAGCCGAAAGAAAAACAACACTTAAGCCACTGATAAGTGTGACTCCACTCAGCTCTCATCCTATCGGTTGTTCTCAGATGTAGTTATCACAGCGACTTGTTTCCTCGCTCCGTAGGTGAGATTACCAATGCAATGCAGGTGGTATCGTAACTGGTCATTATGTTCGAGCCACTCCGCCTGTTGTGGTCCTTAATCGTCCTATAATAGGACTTTGATTGCTTTAGCTTATCCCAGCTCTGCTTAAACGTCTGGGTGTAATTATGCTGTACCAACACCTCAGATAACTCTGTAAATGTGCTCATTTCTTGTGGCGCCGTCTGTCAACACGATTGGAGAGGAAATGGAGGTTCAGATGTAGTTTGCAGTTTCGCTGGGCACATCATCCAGTGACCGTAGCTCTGCTGATCAATCAGTGGCTGATGTCTGTTTACATCAAAATCAGCATCTTGGATCAGTCCGCTTGGAACCACAAACAAGACCATAAACCATGCTGAGTGGGGTGGGTACTGGCAGTGGTCAGGCCCATAGCTGATGCGGTGTGGTGCAGAACCAGTGAGAGTTGAGACAAGAGAACAGTGCCATAAGTCTTGTGACATGGTGCTGACGTGACCTGCAAACTAGGGCTGGGCCATATCACACCGTTCACGATTATACCCGTTAAAAAAACTTGCCCGGGAAAATTAATTATATCATGATATGCTAATTTCATGATGTAAATACGTCAATGTTTCCCCTACCATTATACAAGAAGGGCGACCCGCCCTGTTAACAGAACTGAGCACGCTAAACTGCGTACCCCCCACCACCTCACCTTTTGGCGGTTCCAAAAACCCGACTAAAGCTCTGTGGCGATCGGGCGTTTTCAGTCACCGGCCCCAAACTTTGGAACAACCTGCCCCCCAACATTAGACAGGCCTCCTCCCTTCACATGTTCAAATCCCTGCTAAAAAAAACATATTTTCTCTCTGGTATTTCATACTCTGTGAACTGACATAGTGTATATATTTGTTACTGTATTTTCATTTTAATGTTGTTCTTAAACATTTTTATTATAATTCTACTGCTGTTAATATCATAATTTTTACCATAGTGTGTGATACTGTTCTGTAAATTTTTAAACCTCTTTTATGTTGTGTGTGAAGCACCTTGATAACAGTTTATCTGTTTTAACTGTGCTCTATTAATAAAATTGACTTGATTTGACCTCACCGGTACTGGCGTAACACTAAAGCCCGAGATACACTCATGCGTCCTCAGGTACGCCACTCTACGCGCGCATTTTGTGCGCATGTGTTTTGCTGATATGCTTCAGCATATGTCAGAAACTATCAGCTTTCAAACGCTCGCGTTCTCCTTGTTGTAATATGAGCAGCTGCACACGGAGGGGACTCAACTGAGCTCGCTGATTGGTTACTTGCTGACACGCCTACTGAAATGATTGACAGCCAGCTCATGTAGCGCCTTGAAGACCGCGGCGGTGTTCATGCGGTGTTTCTACTATATATGTTGTAAAAAGTTCTCTCAGAAATAAAAATAATAACAGGGAGTGCTTTTCCTGCAGCACACAGCCCACCAGGGATATTTAAAACATCGCCGCACCCAGGTAGGACCTGAATTCATTCATTTCAATCATCGAGTGAACGGAGGAAGAAGCGGTTACTTGACTTTAGGCAAAAAAACAAAAGAAAAGGCCCGATCAGCGATAAAGAAGGGGAATTTATTTAATTTGTGTAACATACAAAACAGTCCGGCGCCGGGGAAGTTTATGTTCAGACACCGCGCATCGCGTATGCGTAGTAAAAAAAAACTTTTGCGCGTACGTGCCCTGAGGGGCTACGCGGGGCTACGCTTTTGCCACAGCGTACGTACGCTGCGTATAGGCGTATCGTGAGGACGCTCGAGTGTATCTCGGGCTTAAGCCAGCCGTGTGCCATATATTGCTGCTGACAATGTTGCAAACTAATTTCCCTACGGGGACAAATAAATCTATCTATCTATCTATCTATCTATCTATAGCTAAAAAAGTTAAAGGCATCACTCACGCTGCTTCTTCCCTCACGCTGAGATCACACACACACACACACACACACACACACACACACACACACACACACTCTAAACTGCTGGTGCAAACAGTGCACAGCTCAGCTGTGATTCAAGAACAGAGGCAGTTGATCAAAAGCAGAGCATCAGAGAAATGAAATCATTCCTGCAGGAACAGAGGAAGCTGAAACACCAACAAGCTTCAGGGTCAGTGGACTCCTTGTCTAGTTTTGGAAGTTATAGCTCATTTAAAGGCAACATATATTTTGTTGTATGTTACAGTTATGCTCAACAGATCTTAAGCTTCATTTTATTTAGTTTATTTGGGAACTATACTTGCACTTAGTTTTTGTGGTGGATTTTGTTGATCTATATTTTGTGCAGACTTTTCAATCTAAAGAACAGATTATTTTATTTTTATAATTTTAGACTGAATACTTTACTAAATGAAGTAATTGCTGTAAAATTAACCCTTGTTTTTTGTTTGTTTTTATACAATACTGCAATACAACATGTTAAATAATTTTGTCAAATGAATATGATTTCTGTTTTTTTTTTTTTTTGGTATATCACAAAATGTATCGTTATCGTCAGAATGCTCTGAAATATCACAATATTATATTTATTGCTATATCGTCCACCCCTACTGCAAACCTTCAGGCACTGGGACAAACGGAGTAGCTGAGTTAAAGAGGCAGTTATAACACAACAAAAAGCACTAATGTATCATGTATCACCAAGTATCTTGATTCATGTTTTAGCAAGAGCCGTACAGCCTTGCATCTAGTTGTAGCTGATTAAATGAAACTTTACATATAAATACATTTTGGACACTTAGAAAATATTTTAAAGTGGATGATATTGTTTTCATAGTGTCGTGTTGTGCCTCGCTGAAGCTCTGTTGCAGCTACTCAAACAATTTAAACTAATTTAAATTTTTCGTATGGAATAACCAGACCAATTTTGTAAGAATTTTTTTGTCTTACCTGGTTTTTCGCGCTCGCTGGGAGTCGACTGTCTGTTGTGGATTCTGAGGACTGTTGGGATCTGGGATTTAATCCGGTCTCTGGCGTCGGAGCTGGGTGCGGCAGAAGCTGGTTGCCTGGTCGGCGTCGCATCCGGACCTGGACCTTCAGTGGACGAGCTGAGGGATTGTTGTCACCGAGCCGGGGGGTGCGGCGGGCTGTCGGGCGATCTGTCGCTGCTGGACCTGGTCTACTGTCGACGTGGGATTCGTCCAGCTGCCTGCGTGCTTCCTGGAAGTGGATCCATCAGCGGCGATCTTTTCCGGCTGCTGGAGGCCAAGGGGGGCCACGGGTTGCTCGTCGTGGGAAGGAGGTGCCTGTGAGTTCGGCCGCAGCTGACGTGGGTGTCTGGTGGGTCACTTGAAGGGCCGGGCCTCGGCCTCTGGATGAAAAATAGGGGACTGCTGCCATCAAGCGAAAAACTACTGTAAGTAATGTCTAAATCTAGAAAAAAGAACCACTGGAACATAATTCTGGAGATATGGAAGATCTAAAAAGATCTTTGAACTTTATGAGTGATGAACTGACGAAGTTGACATCTCAAACAACCCTCCTGATGGGTTTGTTTGAGGAAGTGAAACAACTGAAACTTCTAATAATAATAATAATTAATTAATTCAATTTATAACGCACTTTTCATTACTGAAAATCTCAAAGTGCTACACATATATTGAATGCTACACACATTCATAAACGGGTGGCGGCAGACTACCATGCAAGGTGCTTTCCAGTCCTACCGGGAGCAACTCGGGGTTAAGTGTCTTGCCCAAGGACACAACGACACATGGTGCGGGTCCTGGGAGTCGAACCACCAACTTTCCGATAGGGAGACGACTGCCCTTACCACTACGCCACGGCCGCCCCTTAAAAGCATAATAATAATAAGCAACAAGGACAAAAAAATAGATGAACTTGAAAAAAAAGTCAATGAACTAGAGCAAAATGCAAGACAAGAAAACAGTGATTACCGGACTGGAAGTTAAACCCCGGTCATATAAAAAAGCTCTCACTGGTTCAGAGACAACAGAGGATGCACCACAGGAAGAGTTGCTAACATTAGATAAACAAGTGGTGACATTTTTGAAGGACAAGGACATCGGCGTGGATCACAAGGACATTTCAATTTGTTACACCCTGCCTACAAAAATGGACAAATCAAAACCTGCAATAGTTGTGAGATTCACGAGCAGGAACGTAAGAAATAATGTGTTAATGCAAGCCAGGAAATTGACAGGAACAAAAGTTTATATAAATGAACATTTTACAAAAAAAAAAATAGTAATATTGCACGGGAAGCAAGACTGCTATCTACGTGGACAAGAAACGGAAATATATGGATTAAGGTTAAGGAAGAGTCACAGGCTACAATCATAAAGGAGTTGGAAGACTTGGATGAGCTCAGAAAATGATCAACTATAATTCATTGACAATAACTCACACAAAAAAAAAATAATAATAATTTTGACAACATAAACAATCTAATGAACAAATACATTGAAATATGACAATGTATGAAGATTCAGAATCCAAAATATATAATGTTGCAGATGTTATTAACACAAATTTCATTCCAGTTATTAAAGATGGTGAATATTATAATGAAAAACAATTTAACGATATTAATATGACAAATGGAGGCCTCTCTATTATTCATCTCAATAGCAGAAGCATAAACACTAATATATCAAAGATAACAGATTACCTGGAACAATTAGATAGAACATTTACATTAATAGCACTATCAGAGACCTGGTTAAATGAGGAAAACATAAATGGTGCTCATATTGAAGGGTATGAGTTACATTATATGAACCGAAACAATAAAAGAGGTGGAGGAGTGGCTTTATTTGTAAAAAATTGTATAAAATACAAATTAATTAGTGAAATGTCGACAGTTGTTGATAATCTAATGGAAATGTTAAAGACCGTGTAAAGTGAATTTCAATATTTTCTTCAATAAACATTATAAATGTGTTGTCATAATTGTAATCTTGTAAATGAGTAAAAAGTCTCAAAATTGTAGCTCAATTAATTTTGGAGTTATAGATCAAACTTTGTTTAAAGATATGTCTGCTTCAGGATTTTTTAGGCGTGGTTTAAATGTGACCGCGTTTCGTCACGCGGTCTAAAGCCCCACCCCCTGCAGCTCCAGCCGTATAAATTAGTTCTTCGCATCGGTGGAGCCATTCACTCGCGAATCGCAGATAGCATCAGATAGCAATAGCATAGATATTTTGTTCATTGTTAGCTAGCTAATCAATTATGCCTCGTTCCTGCATCTTCCCTGGATGTCGCAATGGTCAGGGCACCCGCTTGGTGACTTTATTTTATTTATTTTATTTACTTGATCTCTGCTGCTGTCAGCCGCGGACACACAGAGTGGACCTCATGTCCCCCGCGCACAGCCACACACACCGTCCCCCGCGCGCAGCCACTGACAAACAGAGTGGACAAGTGCTGACAATTGCTTTTCACTGACCTCTTTGGTTTCCTATATTTTTATCTGGAGGTTCAAATGAGTAGGGCTGGAGAACTCCAATTAGGCTGCCAGCCTTCGCGAACATCTTCAGGGGGCAGGACACGGCGCAGTACTGCGCTGAAACCACGCCCACGCGCTGACACGCCCCCAGCGTTTCAGACCAGGGCACAATTATGATTTTTCATTATTTTTGAGACTTAATTTTATAAGGAAAACAATGTTTTTAATCAGTCAGATTTATATGGGTGATTAATAACACATATTTATGCCGTGTGACAAACTCAAAACACACATTTAATTTCACTTTACACTGTCTTTAACAATAGAAATATTAAATAAGAATGATAGAAACATCATAGTGAGTTGTGTATATCGATCACCGAGTTCAAGTGTGGAATTATTTACTGATAAAATTATAGAGCTCTTAGAAAAGAGTTGTAATAAAAATATTTTTTTGTGTGGTGACTTTAACATTGATATAGGGAGTAAAACAGATTCTAATAACATCTGTACATTCATGAATTCAATGAACAGCTTAAATCTTTACCCGTTGATTTCTAATCCAACACGAATTACAACACATAGTGCAACAATAATTTATAATATTTTTTCAAATATAACAGATGGGGATGTGTTAGGTGGCATTTTAATGACTGATATAAGTGATCACTTACCAGTTTTTGCAATCTATTGCAAAGATCAAATCAATACAGAAACAAACACAAGAAAGATAAAAATAATAAATACATCTAAAAAAGAATTGGATAAATTAAAAGAAGACTTAGATAAACAAAATTGGGATGATGTGTATGTTGATGATGTTAATAAATCATATAAGTTTATGAATATTTTGGAAGCTTTGTATAGAAAAAACTGTACCGTATGTCACAAAATTGCATGAGAGAAGATTTTGTTAAGAAACCATGGATGACGAAAGGATTGCAAAATGCATGTAAAAAAAAGAATTATTTGTATTCATGTTTTCTTAAAACTAGAACATTAGAGACAGAAGAAAAATATAAGAAATATAAAAATAAACTGGTAGGGATTATAAGAAAACAAAAGAGGGAATATTATAGTGATTTACTACATAAGAGTAACGGTAATATGAAAGCAACATGGACTGTAATGAATAGTGTTCTGAAAAAACACAAGGTGAAAACGGGTATTTCAAAATATTTTGTGGTGAACAATGAGGAAATCCATGATGAAAAAGAAATTGTCAATGGTTTTAATGATTATTTTGTCAATGTTGGAACTAGCCTTGCAACTAAAATACCTAAAGTGGATGGAGATGTGAACTCTTTAATTAATTGTTGTGTAAATAGTTTTTTTCTGAAAGGAACAGACAAAGAAGAAATAATGAATCTAGTAAACACATTTTCAGACAAGAGATCTAAAGACTGTGCAGACATGGATATGATGTTTGTGAAAGAGATAATGAGTCATGTTATTGTCCCTTTTACATATACTGTATATGTAAGTTATCTTTTTCTACAGGAACATTCCCAGACAGAATGAAAGTAGCTAAGGTTGTTCCACTCTTTAAAAATGGTGATAAATGTGCATTTACTAATTACAGACCAATTTCCTTTAGAAAAATTATTTGTTAATAGATTGGACAAATTTATTGATGGGCAAAATATTTTAAGTGAAAGTCAGTATGGGTTTAGAGCAAAGAAGTCTACATCTATGGCTCTCATGGAATTTATGGAAGAAATGACTACAGCTGTCGATAACAAACAATATGGTATAAGTATATTTGTCGATTTAAAAAAGGCTTTCGACACAATAGATCACACCATTCTCCTTGAGAAATTGAATGTGTATGGCATTAGAGGACCAGCGCTGCAGTGGGTACATAGTTATTTGAAAAATAGGAAGCAGTTCGTACAGATTGATGATGTAAGATCTGATTATTGTAATATCACCTGTGGAGTTTCCCAAGGCTCTGTACTTGGACCTAAGTTGTTTATTTTATATGTTAATGATTTGGTAAATGTGTCAGGACTCCTAAGATGTATCCTCTTTGCAGATGATACTACTTTCTTTTGTTTAGGTGAGGATATGAATCAGATGTTGGAATTGATGAATAAAAAGTTTGTCAAAATACAGACTTGGTTTAAGCTGAACAAATTATCATTAAATCTAGAAAAGACCCATTATATGATATTTGGTAATAAAAAGAAAACTGCAGATGTCCAATTTACAATTGAGGATGGAGAGATCTGTAGAGTGAGTGAGATCAAGTTCTTGGGTGTTGTCATTGATGACAAAATAACTTGGAAAAAACATATAGACTCTGTAAAAAGGAAAAATTCAAAATCCATTGCTGTACTGTATAAGGTTAGGGACCTATTGAATGACAAAGCGTTGTATCTGTTGTATAACACCATCATTGTTCCACATTTAATTTATTGCATTAATGTTTGGGGAAAAGCATGTAAAACTATTACAAAACCTATTTTTATTTTACTGAAAAGAGCCATAAGGATTATTGCATCTATTATATTATTTTTTCAATTGAAATTACTGATGTTCCATGATTTAGTAGATTACCATATTTTAATGATGATGTATAAAGCTCATAACAATGCACTATCCTTAAATATTCAGAAACATTTTGTTAAAAGATCAAGCTGTTACAATCTAAAGGGAACTGATGTATTTGTAAAGACACAATACAGAACTAGCTTGAAGGGACGGTCTACCTCAGTCCAGGGAGTTGGATTGTGGAATGACTTAGCGTGTGATATAAAAAGAGCAATGTCAATGTTTGTGTTTAAAAAAATGATAGAGTGAATTGTTGAAGAAATACGTATGAAGTAGTTCAATGTGTAATATCTCAAAATTTGAAAATTGAGATGTGTTATTCATTTTTTTCATTATTACTTAAATATAATTATTGTTTGAAATGATTTTTTATTTTAAAAAGGGGCAGACATAATAAGATATTTTCTTCTTCTGCCGCCTTTCATTTTATATTTTCTTTTTATACAAGAAACGTGTTTGTTGTGTGTTCTTTTTTTATAAAATGAATAAATAAATGTAAAAAATAAAAATAAAAGTTAGAAATGTAGTGGACTCCATGTTAGGTTGCACTTTCAGCAAATTGTACTTTTGCAGTTTTGGTCCCACATAAATGATGATCTTTAAGCCTGAGTTTTTGTTAAATATTGCCAGACTCGTGTTTATTAATTTATTTTGTAATGCTGGCACACATTTTGACTTCAAAATAAATGGCTAATATTTTTCTCAAAATATAAAAGACTCTTAGATCAATTTGAGAAATACTGCAGCATGGTTGTTTGCACCAAAAAGCACCTTAATGAAGAAGATAAGAGCGAGTAAATTAGTGATTTAGCTCAGCAAAGTGCTTTCTACACACTGTTGTGTCCCTCGGTCCCCTTCCTCCACCTGCAGTGGTGCACCTCCAAAATAAAGACAAATAGTGAAGAAAACTAAAATTGATAATAAAAAGGTGTGTATTTTTTTTTTCATTCAGCCATTTTAAAGAAAGATTGCCAAGAATTATTATCTAGCCTGTTGTATGTATGAAAGCCTCAGTTTGGAGAAATAATAATTTAACTTTGACCAGATTGATGAGAAAATAATTTTCTCAAATAGGACCAAGACTGAAGAGGATTGCAGTCATCTTAAAACAACTCCAGTTTAAAATATTTCATAGTGGTTCTTGCAAATACCATTTTATCAGTGATGTGCGGTGAGGTTCATGGCTGGTGAGGCACACTGACTTCATCACAGTCAGATCTTATATACATGAACCCTACAGAGTAGTTTATTCGCCATTTGATTGGAAGCAGTTAACGGGTTGTGTTTAAAATTTCATATCAGCAATCTTTACACATACAAACAAACAATGATGAGTCCAGCTAACAACAAACAACAACACTAACCCACACCACACTGAACATAAGAGGATCTGCGGTGGAAGTCATCTCCAGCTACAACTACTTGGGTGTACACAATTCATTCAACCTTTATTTAGTCAGGTAAATCTTTTGAACCTCATGGGCTCATTTATGAAAGCGACCTGCTAAAACTAAAGAACAATGAACAGCAGTGGTAGAATTTCCTTAAACAATAAACAAACAAACAATAAACAATAGAAAACAAAAGAGAGAAAAAAACAAAAGAAAGTTTTTTTTTTTTAACAAAGTATCAAAAAACTAGCAAAACATTATAAGGTAGACGTATAAAATCAATGAATGACTACATCAGCTGGAGCAACAACACCACCAGCCTGATCAACAAAGCTCATCAGAGACTCTACTTCCTCAGACAGCTGAGACGAGCTGGTCTGAGCATCTCAGTCCTCACCTCCTTCTACAGGTGTGCAGTGGAGAGCATCCTGTGCTCCATCATCAACATGTGGCATGGAGGCTGCACAGAAGATGTTGGAGTCAGTCTCCCCACTATCACAGACATCTACACCTCCAGATGCAGGAAGAGGGCCACCTGCATCATGAAAGACCCCACTCACCCAGCACACACTTTTTGCCCCACTCCCCTCAGGACAGAGGTTGAGGAGCATCAAGTGTAGAACCACTAGACTGAGGAACAGCTTCTACCCTGAGGCTGTTAGACTCATGAATATCTAACCAGAATAATCACTGTCAAATATCACATCATGTTGCTGCTGATCTGTTTCATGTTGCTGCTGATCTGTTTCCTGTTGCTGTGTTCATTCGTGCCCATCTGCTCATACAGACTCATGTTCGTGCTGCTGTTTGGAGTGATTTTTTTCTATGATATTAGTGCTTAGTGTTTTGTTAGTTGATGTTTTTCTTAGTTCATATCTTAGATGTTATTACTGTTCTTCTTTTACATTTTATTGTTGGATATAACTGGGACCCTGTGTATATTATCTCGTTTCATCATCACATGTACCACATGTTGTGCCAATGACAATAAAGATTATCTGACCACTGACCTAATACAAACTGTAGCACACAAAAAAGCACATTTAATTTGGAGAAAAAAACATTTTAGTCTTACCTTTACTTATAAATTAAGTCCATGCGCCACTCCTTCTGAACAAAGGCGTCGATGACTTTTTTGTAGAAGTCTTCCTTCTTGGCTTTCAGTTTTAAAAGTCTCTCTGCCTCGATAATCCAATTTAGAAAATTGTTTTAGTTTACAAATGTACTCCTCCATTGCAAAAGTATAGCTAATAATCACTATCACTCAGGATCCAATCGGTCACACTTCCTCCTGCAGCGGCGCAGAGCAGTTGCAGCCAAGCAGAAACCCAGTGGGCCCACACTAGCCCCTCCTCCTCCTCCTTCTGCTCTCTTACAAGAGTCGCGAGGCTAGCCTCGAACAGCACTTTTTCACAGCCGTTTATGATCGCTCAGCAAAAAAAAACACGTTACTACAGTTTTTGACAAAAACACTATACTTATTCACCAGCTAAACTATAGAAATTTTGTTTATATAGTAAAAGTATTTGGACATTTTTTTTTTTTAAGAGAGAAAGAAAGAAAAGAGAAAGTAAGTAAGGCAACATATCAACAATTATCAACCAAAAGAGCACAAGGCAAACACACCCAACCTCCGTCCACAATCCTGCAAAGCACATGACAGAACACAACAATGGAACATACATGCATAAAGACTAATAATATTCATGAGCTTGCAGTAGAATTCTATAAATACACATACCCATATCTACAAATATATATATACAGTAGTATACATACATATACTTTTATATTCATTTATATATATACCCATCTACATATCTACAGATATATATATACAGTAGTATACATACATATACTTTTATATTCATTTATATACCCATCTACATATCTGCATATATATATATATATATACATCCCTGCATCCATTTGTGTGTGGTTGTGAGCATGCATAAGTGTATAAGGTTCCTCCAATAGAACATTTAGTAGCGACTGTGAAGTATCAGAGATCCGTCCCCCCAAAGCCCGAGGCAGACGAAGGAGCGATCAAAGCCCAAGACCCCAGGAAGGACCCCGAGCCCAGAGTCCCCAGGACTGCCCGAACAGGACGAGCCACTAGCCCACTCCCCAGATCCTACCAAGGGGAAGAACCGGACGAACCCCTACCAGCGACCACATACAATGACCCCCCGGTGTCGCCCGCGACAAATTCACAGGCCCCCGCCGGAGCCCGCTGCGCCGACGTAGCCCCAGGGCCGGTCACCGAGGCCCGGGCACCGGGGACGCCCACCCCTCGGGCCCAGACCCGACCGGACCAGAGGGCACGAGCCCCACCAGGCAGCCACCAGGCCGAGCCGACAAACGCCCAAGCGCCCAACCCCAGATAGTGAGGGCCCCAAGCACGCCCGCAGGCAAGGGAACACCTACCAGGGGGGGCCACGTGGCAGGAGCGCGACACTAAGTAGCCTCGGAAGTATCAGAGAGGGGGCAGTCCAAAACCCAGCCTGACACTTAAACATTCATACACAGATATACTCATTCAGACCCACCCTCATCCTCACCCTCAGTCACACAAAGACAAACAATAACGACATGTTCCATTCATAATCCCGATGCACACTCTATACCCCCTAGGTCCAAGACATGTACCTGCTCCCTGCGTGGGGCAGCCCACATCCAAACCCAGGAGGTAGGACAAAAACACTATACTTATTCACCAGCTAAACTATAGAAATTTTGTTTATATAGTAAAAGTATTTGGACATTTTAATAGGGATGCACCGATCCACATTTCTCACTTCCGATCCAATACAGATACTTTGAAACTGGGTATCGATCGATACCGATACTTTTCCAATCCGATACCGTTCAAGTACACGACTGTGTATAATGAAGATTTTGAACTGAGAACATTTATTTCAACACGGTGTGAGACATCCAATGAAGACTCTCTGAGCCTAAACACAAGAACCTCACAAATTTTAGCAGCTAACAGGAGGCATGTCTTCACCCCACACGTCCTTCTTACTCATGGTTCAGTTGGAAAACCTAAAAAAACGCTAAGCATGATGGGAAATACAACACAGCCACTCCATTAAGCAGTAAGGCAGTGGCTGTGTTGTATTTCCCATCATGCTTAGCGTTTTTTTAGTTTTCAAAACTAAAATACTGCTAAGTATTATGGAAAAGACAACAAAATCCACTGCCTTACTGGTTAAGGGAGTGGCTGTGTTGTATTTCCCATCATGCTTAGCGTTTTTTTAGTTTTTCCAACTGAACCATGAGTAATGGTACATTCAGACCGAACAACGTTTCAACTTCCAAAAAGCTCGTCACGCACGCAAGTGGACGCACTTGGTGTCCAGACCTACTTGGACCAGAACGCCAGAAGGCGAAACTGCTGCGGGTGTGTGGGAGGAGCTTACCGGTATACAGAGTCCTGCGCACTCCGCCAGGCGAGGAGCTTTTTATTTCTGTCTCTGTGGAGCAGACTTGACTGGTCGTGAAGGACTTGTCGCGAACACACAGCTACAATGTCTTCCATAGTACACGACCTTGCGGGTCTTTTCTGTGTCCCACAAACAATACGTCACATAGTTGCGCAATACCCCCGCCCCCTCGTTTCCGCGTCACATAGGGACTCTCCCCCTCTCTTCTCCCCCCGACTCTCCCTGATTGGTTGACACACCAACCAATCAGGTAGAGTTGAGCGGCGTTTGAAAGTTTGAACGGCGAAATCTTCAGCATGTTGAATGCGTGGTTTGGAGGCTGAAGCCGGTTCACGTGCACGGAAAACGCTTTCCAGCACGCTCAACACGCACGCGACGTGACGCCCGACGCCAAGACGCGGCTGGAAGCGCGTCCCCCATTGACTTTGCATGTAAACTGGACGCTCCTGCCGTTGAAACGCTGTTAGGTCTGAATGCACCATAAGAAGGATGTGTGTGGTGAAGACCTGCCTCCTGTTCACTGTTAAAGTTTAGGTTCTTCCTGTTGTGAGGCCCAGTGTCGTCATTGGGTTTAACTCACACACTGTTAAAGCAGTCACAGAATGTGATTGAACATAAATACTCTTTGAAACTGGATCGGAAAGTATCGGCAGGTTGGAACCGATACCAGATACTGAAACTATGCTGGTATCGGATACCGATACTGGATCGGATCGGCCCCATCCCTACATTTTAATAGCGACATAAAATGTGCAGGAACTGCACAGCCAGCCAAGTGATTGCGCAATCGGCTGTTGAAGCGCAGCAGCAGGTGCCTCACGAACGTCTCTTCTCAGTATTTAAAGAAAAATAAGAAAAATGGTGATTTTGAATAAAAAATAACTTAAAACTGGTTTAGTTTTAAGTAAAATAAGTTTATAATACAAATCAAAGGATAAATACAATAATTACATTTTTTTTTTTTTTTTTCTCCATGATGACAGGGGAGGCACGGCCTCACTTGCATCCCCTGACCGCACTTCACTGCATTTTATAAACTATTAAACTGACATCAATTTTATACTACAGTTATTCCTGCAGAAATATTGCATTGATTCTGCTAGAAGTATTTGTATTTATGAACCATAGAGTTCTATGTAAAATATCTTGCCGTTTGTGTCTTCAAGGCAGTAATATCTGTGTCTGGTGACCTTACTGCTTTGACCCACTGTGGGATGGCCTGATAATTACTCCATTCTTGATGCCACTACTTTAACTGTCTATGGTCTGATCTGATTGGGCAAGCTCTGCTAATCAAATCCATTGCATACCTGTTACTGGTCTCCATGTGGGCAACATCACATCCAAAATATACCTGTCCTTATGGGTGCTTACCGGTAATTTATTTTTGTCTGCTATTTTTTTTTTAACGTTTATAAAATAATTTAATTCATTTTTTGACAAAGCCAGAAAACAGTTTATTTTTGGTAAGCTGCTCTTGTGGAACAAAATAAGTTTTAAGCCTCAAATAAAAATAAAAAAATATTCTGATTTGTACGTCTGCGTTTGGATTTTTTTTTTTTTTTCCTTGTATCCAAACTTCACACCACAAAATTATCTTTCAGTGCTTTTGGAAGAGAGCTAAATAACAGAGTTTAGAACCTAGTCAGTAATTTATCACTGGACCTTATTGCATAGAGCATAACAGTGTGTCAATATTTTAAAGTCCAAAAAGACAATTGTTTTGTTTCCTAAAATAGGATTGCATGGCATGTTGAATAAATTTTGATTGCCTTTTGCAGTTTATAAGTGCAGAAGAAAATATTTGTCAGCTGATGCGCTGACTTTTACTGAAGCTCTGTTTATACTTCCTGAGACAGATTCTGTCAAGTCGTTAATTTGCCCAAGCAGATCCTGTCACTCCTCATAAGACGTGGTGTAAAACACTTTGACATGTGACAAATACATTTGTCTGTTTTATGAGACATCCTCACTCGAACCACCAACATGGCTGACTACAGATAACTGCCAAGTTCCCATTGTTTGTTGCTTTTATCTGGTACATTTTTCATGTTCTGAAGATGTTAAGAGCTCATCTTCAAGAATGGCTGAAAATCAATAAAGTTGTTTAACTTTTGTTGCAAGATGCCCTTCATATGGACCAGTTGTCTTGGTCTGACTTCGCTGCACAGCTTCATCAGAAGCCTCCACATCAACTCCAGCCATTCTAAGTTTTCCAGATGAAAAACAACAGACTCTGTTGGCAACAGCCTCTGCTCTCTAACTTCTTGTCTTTATCCTTCATCCTGACCTCATTTTGGGCACTGCGTCCTCTATTAGAGCGTGTCTTTAAAGCTGTGAAGGTCGTGAGAGCACTGAAGAGGTTTCAGCGATGGTGCAGGCACTTGCTTAGTGACTCCGGGACAAAATGGAACACAAGCTCACAAAACCAGAACAAGGTAGCTGCTCAACATTTGAGTCCACACTGACTGGAACAGCAAGAAAATTGTTTCTGGTGTACAACAGAGTTAATGGTCACTCAGGAAAAAACAAAGTAGGGATTTTTTTTCTCCCATTTTAAGATTAAAGTTGAAATATTAAAGTTAAAATAGTATTTCACGAACAAGATGGAGCAAGCAAACTCAATGTTTTTAAGAGAGAGTCCAGAACAGAACAGAGTTCTGGCTTGATGATGTTGATCTTCTGTGCTGTCCTTTTGACCAGTGACTGTTTAGTTTCCCCGATATAAGACTGATCACAGCTCTCCTGACACTGAACAGCATACACAACATTACTCTGTTTGTGCCGGGGGACTGGATCTTTGGGATGAACCAGTTTTTGCCAGAATGTATTTTGGGGTTTAAAAGCCATTGGGACGTTGTGTTTAGAAAATAAACGTCTGTTTCTCTGAAACTCCCGCAACATACGGAATGACCACTGGTCTGGGTCTGGGTTCCTCCTTTTCACCTGATGGCTGACTGGACAACTAGTTTTGTCTGTCACCAGCAAACTGATGGATCCAATATGAGAAGTTGTTGCTTATAAGACTGTTTGTTGCAGCTTCTCAGACCGAAGAAGTCTTTTGGATAAAAGACGAAATGTTTCAACAAAGAAGAATCCAGATGACCTGACTCAACCTTGTTAGATTAAAAAACACTGGCTGTTTCTGAGGCAAAAGCTCGGATGTGGGAGGAGTTTGTTGAGAACTTGGATAACGACTCTCGGTCGGCTCCAAGGAGATTCTGGCAAACCATCAAATGGCTGAGGAGGGGAAAACGGCACTTTACTAACGCTGTATTCAGTGAAGGTGGGCTGCTGTTGACCTCAACCAGTGATGTCATCAGGAGGTGGAAAGAATACTTCTCGGACCTTCTTACTCCCATCAAGCACGCCTTCCATGGAGGAAGCTAAGTCGGGGACCTTGGGGTTGATCCATCCATAACTGTGGCTGAGGTCGCCGAGGTAGTTAAAAAGCTCCAAGGCGGCAGGGCTCCAGGGGTGGATGAGATTCACCCTGATTTCCTTAAGGCTCTGGATGTTGTGGGGCTGTCTTGGTTGACACACCGTTGTAACATTGCTGAGACATCGAGGGCAGCGTCACTGGATTGGCAGACTGGGGTGGTGGTTTCCCTCTTCAAAAAGGGGGACCAGAGGCTGTGCTCCAATTATAGGGGCATCACTGTCCTCAGCCTCCCTGGTAAGGTCTATTCAGGGGTACTGGAGAAGCAAGTCCGATCTTTGGTTGAACCTCAGATCCGAGAGCTGAATAAACATGGTCATCGTTTCAGGACTCTGGATTCGTCTCTGGCCGTCCTTTGAACCCACCACCCCCACCCCTGAGTGTGCACAGATCTCTCCAGAGGGAACTACAGTACTGTATATGAACTGAGTGATTTTATCTGAACTCAGCAGTGCCTCTGCGTGCTGTCTATGGCTGCTGACTACCCTTGAGTTCTCCCACCCCGCGTAATATCGGCGTCATTATGTGCTCGTGTGCTAGATTTTTTTTTTCATTACCATATTTTTGACCTTCAAACAGAGGTCAAAATGTGTTAGGATTTTTTTGTATCTAAACCCTATGCGTCATCTTTTTCACCACTTTTATTTAGGGATGGGGCCGATCCGATCCAGTATCGGTATCCGATACCAGCATTATTTAAGTATTGGGTATCGGATCAAACCTGCCGATACTTTTCTGATCCAGCTTCAAAGAGCGCTAGTGTTCAATCACATTCTGTGACTGCACTTCTTAACATTGTGTGAGATAAACCCAATGAAGACACTCTTAAGCCTTACAAAAGGGAACCCACTGACTAACAGCACACAGGACAGGAGGCAATTATACCACACACATGTCCTCCTTACTCATGGTGCAGCTGAAAAAACTAAAAAAGCACTAAGCATGATGGGAAAGACAACACAGCCACTCCCCTTAACCAATAAGAGAGTTGATTTTGTTGTCTTTCCCATTATAACCAATAGTTATAACCAATAGTTTGTCCAGCTAAAGCTGAAAAAACTAAAAAAGCGCTAAGCATGATGGGAAACACAACACAGCCACTCCCCTTAACCAATAAGAGAGTGGATTTTGTTGTCTTTCCCATAATGCTTAGCGTTTTTTTTAGTTTTCCAGCTTTAGCAGTGAGCCATGAGCTACTGTTGTTTTTAGTTTTCCAGATTTAGCTGGAAAAGTTTTCCAGCTATAATCCACTCTCTTATTGGTTAAGGGGAGTGCTGTGTTGTCTTTCCCATCATGCTTAGCGCTTTTTTAGTTTTTTTAGCTGCACCATGAGTAAGGAGGACATGTGTCTGGTATAATTGCCTCCTGTCCTATGTGCTGTTAAAGTCAGTGGGTTCCCTATTGTAAGGCTTAAAAGTGTCTTCATTGGGTTTATCTCACACAATGTTAAAATTAATGGTGTGGGTGCAAAAGTTTCATTATACAGAGTCACATACCTGAACAGTATCGGATCGGAAAAGTATCTGTATCTGTTGATACTGAGTTAATAAGTATCGGATCAGAAGTGAGTAATGTGGATCGGTGCATCCCTACTTTTATTGTCTGTCCAACAGGTCTCACTTGTAAATGAGTCTTTGTGGCTCAATTTTCATTCATTCATTCAACCTTTATTTATACAGGCTAGCCTCGTTGAGTCACGGGGACTCATTTACAAGAGGGACCTGTCTCACTCACACCAAACAACCATCCACTCTCTCACTCACACCTAGGGTCAATTTAGAGTCACCAATCAGCCTAACAAGCATGTTTTTTGGTCTGTGGGAGGAAACCGGAGTACCCGGAGGAAACCCACGCATGCACGGGGAGAACATGCAAACTCCACCCAGAAAGGCCCCCGGACCGGGATTTGAACCGGCAACCTTCTCGCTGAGAGGCAGCAGCTCTACCAGTTGTGCCACCGTGCTGCCCAATGTCAAAAAAAAAAAAGTCAATGTGACTTATCTGTTTAAATAAAGGTTGAATGAATGAAAAAGAGGAACAATGTGGGTTCCGTCCTGGCCGTGGAATACTGGATCAGCTCTTTACCCTCACTAGGGTCCTCAAAGTGTCATGGGAGTTTACCCATCCAGTCTACATGTGTTTTGTGGATTTGGAGAAGGCATTGGACCGTGTTCCTCAGGGTACACTGTGCAGGCTGCTCTGTGATGAGTATGGGATTGAGGGCCCGTTGCTACGGGCTGTTCAGTCCCTATACAAGCGGTGCAACAGCTTGGTTCACATTGCCGGCAATAAGTCAGACCCCTTCAAGGTGGGAGTTGGACTCTGCCAGGGCTGCCCGTTGTCACCGATTCTGTTCATAACTTTTATGGACAGAATTTCTCTGTGCAGCCAGTGGGCAGAAGGTTTCTGGTTTGGTGGCCTCAGGATTCCATATCTGTTCTTTGCAGATGATGTGGTCCTGTTGGCGTCATTGTGCCGTGATCTTCAGCTCTCACTGGAGCAGTTCACAGCCGAGTATGAAGCGGCTGGGATAAGAATCAACACCTTCAAATCTGAGGCCATGGTCCTCAACCGGAAAAGGGTGGATTGCCCTCTTCAGGTTGAGGGTGAGGTACTGCCTCAAGTGAAGGAATTCAAGTATCTCGGGGTTTTGTTCACGAGTGAGGGAAGAATGGAGTGTGAGATTGACAGACAGATTGGTGCAGCGTCTGCAGTATTGCGGACTCTGTACCGGTCCGTTGTAGTGAAGAGAGAGCTGAGCTGTAAGGCAAAACTCTCTGTTTACCAGTCGGTCTACGTTCCTACCCTCACCTATGGTCACCAGCTATGAGTAGTGACCGAAAGAATGAGTTCACGTATACAGTCAGTCAGAGTCAGAGATTCTTTATTGTCATTCACACCACATGTGGTACATGTGATGAAACGAGATTATGTACACAGGGTCCCAGTTACCGATCGATCTACGTTCCCACCCTCATCTATGGTCATGAGCTTTGGGTTATGACCGAAAGAACAAGATCTCGGATACAAGCGGCTGAAATGAGTTTTCTCCGCAGGGTGGCTGGACTCTCCCTTAGAGATAGGGTGAGAAGCTCAGTCATCCGGGAGGGACTCGGAGTAGAGCCGCTGCTTCTCCACATCGAGAGGAGCCAGTTGAGGTGGCTCGGGCATCTGGTTAGGATGCCTCCTGGACGCCTCCCTGGTGAGGTGTTCCGGGCATGTCCCACCGGGAGGAGACCCAGAGGAAGACCCAGGACGCTGGAGGGACTATGTTTCTCGGCTGGCCTGGGAACGCCTTGGGATTCCCCCGGAGGAGCTGCTCCAAGTGGCTGGGGAGAGGGAAGTCTGGGCCTCCCTACTTAGGCTGCTACCCCCGCGACCCGACCCCGGATAAGCGGAAGAAGATGGATGGATGGATGGATGGATGGATGGATGGATTGGAGATGGATGGATGGATGGATGATGGGTCCCAGTTACATCCAACAAAAAAGGTAAAATAAAAACAGTAATAAGATCTAAGATATGAACTAAGAAAAACATAAACTAAAAATACACTAGACACTAATGGCATAAAAACATTACGTACTTCGAACAGCAGCACGAACATGAGTCAGTATGAGCAGATGAACACAGCATAAATGAACCGCTGCTCCTCCACATCGAGCGGAGCCTTTTGAGTTGGTTTGGGCCTCTGGTACGGATGCTCCCTGGACGCCTCCCTAGGGAGGTGCTTTGGGCATGTTCAACTGGGAAGAGACCCAGAGGAAGACCCAGGACACACTGAAGAGACTATGTCTCTTGGTTGGCTTGGGAACGCCTTGGAATCCTCCCATAAGAGCTGGAAGAGGTGGCTGTGGAAAGAGATGTCTGGGCTCCCCTGCTCAAGCTGCTGCCCCCGTGACCCGACTTCGGAACAAGCGGAAGATAATGGATGGATGGATGGATGGATGAAATTAATTGAAATCTTAAAACAAACCGCGACCATCTCAGAGTGTTGTTCAGAAATTTTGTGTATTTTTGATGAAGGGAGCGTCATCTTTACATAACTTGTGACATGAAGCTCAAAATAATCTCAGGCAACAAGCTCTCAACACTGTCCTCCTCTTTACTATGTGAGGGTCAGTGTCCTGGACTAGAACATTGATCCATCAAGGTTTAAATAAATTAACTTTGTGTGTGTGTGATAGATCATACAGCACAGGTGGCACTGGAGGTTGAATCCACTTCCATATATTCTTGTGCTGACGTCTGGAGGCCGAGCGAATGTGGATTAGGTGCACTCTATGACCCCCTCACAGCTCTGCCTCAGACACATGTTTATAGATAAAGAAACCTGAAATAGCTAACAAATTTTATTTCCATTCACTGCAAATAAAATTGCATACTAAATACTTGTTTCTCTATACCAAAACTTGGGTTCTGGTACCAAATATAATGAGGGATACTGGTGGTCAAAAAGTGAGAAAATACACTTAAATATATTTAGTTTTTACTTGCATGATAGATGTGATAAAGTCCCTGAATTACAGAGTAAAAAAAAATCTATTTCTACAGCACAGTTTGTGGCTTTGAGCAAAACAGGCTGCTACATCAATGTGTATAAGAAGTACCGTACTGCATGTCAAGATCAAGGAACTGTACCTAAACCTTTTTCTCTGTTTTTCAAAATATCCAGAGTAGTGCAGCTGGAGTTTAATGGTGGTTTTGGTAGTTTTATGATCTTGTGCATCTACCCGATAAAGCTATCCATTTTTTTTTAAAATACCTAGGCAGCAAAACAAAAAACTGTATGATTTAGCTTTTAATTATGATAGTGTGATTTATTAAGAAGTTTGATGAAACACATTGAGATTCAATGATTTAACAAAATAAAGTACCGTAACTATCTTACAGTACAGAAAGGAGCCAAACTTGCATTTAATAATTTGCAAAATAGTCAACAAAATCTATTGGAGTGAAGCACACTTTAAGTGTTGCTGTTTTGACAGACATTGCTGTGTTCCTCTGAACATTAAAGTGTTGGTACTGAGAAAACAGCTGAAACTGGAAGAGTAGTCCACTAAAACGTGAATAAAGGTTTGATTGGTTCAAAGAGAAAACCGAGTGATGGATTTACTGTAATCCCAAGACTGCACTGGTATGTGACGGCTCTACTGAGCCAATGTCTTTGTGCACGTCCAGGTGTCTGTTGATCTTCTTGTCTTTATTTTATCTTGTAAGTAGCTTGATGTCACTTCACAGCGTTCTTGATCCTCAGTGCAGTTGTATATTTCTGTGTGGTGTTGTTCCAACTAAACAACAGCTTCTTGAGACTTCTTGGGGCAACTGTGGTCCAGGCAGGGCAGCTGACTTGAGACCAGAAAGTTGCAGGTTCAAATCCCAGCCATTCCCACATGTCGTGGTGTCTCTGAGCAAGACACCCAATCCCTGATTGCTCCCCGGGTGCTTACATAGCTGCCCACTGCTCCACCTGGTGCATCTCATGAGTGATGGGTTGAATACAGATCACAAGTTTCATCATCGTACAGAAACATACAGTGATGACAACACGTAGCACTTTCACGTTGAATTAAAGCTGTTTTTACATTCACATGTGTCCTAATTTTTTTTATTTGTATTACCAGTAACTTAAAATGTAAAAAAAAAAAAAAAAACTTTATAGAACAAAGCACTTATGATGCAGTTGGAGCAAGGGCGTAACTTTGTGTTGAAAGTTGGTGGGGACGGCTCATGGGGAAAGAGAGCTATCTACGTGACGCCTTTTTTTGTTGTTGAAAGAATAAAGCCAAAAAATGTGAGTGGTGTATACTAATTTAATTCTTACAGTTAAAAACATAGCTGTTACAGTAGTCACTAATATATTTTGTGCAGAAATAGCACATAAATGTAAACTTAACAAGTTTCCAAAAATAAGCGGATACAAATCCATAAAAAACTAAAAACAATCAAAGCTTTCTACATCAGAAACTGAACAACTCAAAACAGAAAAACACAGATTTACCTGTATATGGTAGATGCTAAGGAAATGTTTTGCCCCCCTGCAGCATGACGTCACATCTGCCAGGTTCTGCCCCTACCTTCCTGTTAGATTGCAAAAAGCAGTTTGCTCATGAGTTTTCAACATAACGTGCTAAATCTTAAATGTACGTGGACATATAAAAGAAAATATTGATATATTGGCGTTGTTGTCTGTTGCTATGGCAATGATACTGAATGTAGCGTAGCCGATATAAAATAGAGCAAAAAAATGGTTTGAGTTATTTTTCAAAGGTTCAGTTATATTTTTATTCACTGATTTTTACTATATTCTCTGTGCTTTTACTACTTTAAGTCTCTCTGGCTAAAATTCAGTCCTAATATTTCCACAACTCTGTCTCACCTGACAGTCTGAGTCCACAGCTGTCCCTGAATTGGTTGACATACTTGTGGCCTGCTGAATGACACAACAATAGAACCTTAAAATGTACTTTATCTCACACATCTCATTGCAAATATTTTTCGCAACACTGTTTGCATTTTTACCTGTAAACCCGTGGCATCTTCCACTGAGGAAACAATCTGAATTGTATTTGTTGCCTAGTAGCAAGAAGAACAGCCTGCATTAAATGCTGCTACTCACATGTTTTATTACTCATTTTAATTCGCCCAATAAACGTATACATTGCTGATGTTTGGTGAAAAAGCTCCAGATGTCAGGTAGTTTTTTTGGTGGCATTTTTTACCAACCCTGAGTCCTTGAACTTCGCAAATTAAAGCAAAACACGACGTAGCTATGACCTTAAAACCGCTAGCTACCGGTTAAATTTGACGAACACCGCTGCGTTGCTATCTTTCCTCCTGTCCATCACATCTCAAGTGAATGATAACTCCAACCACAGTGCTAGTAGCAGTAGCAGGAGCTTTTTGGAGGGAGGCGACAGATTTTTTATAATGGGGTGGGCGATGGCAGCTCCATCCAGCAGCTAATAAAAAGTGTTCTTGTTTTTCACTCCTGTGTCTGGCTTATACTGAATCCAAAACCTGCTCCTGACAGGTTTTGTCATGATCAGCAGCCCCCACTGGCCCCCCATCTGCTCACGTCTCTGGCCCTGCATGACATCCACGTTTTTGGTCACACCTGCCAGTTTTCTCCACGTCCTGACTCCTCCATCCAGCAGCTAATAATAAAAAGTGTTCTTCCAAAAAAGCTAAGTCTGGTCCTCTGGACATTCAAAAAAACTAAACAAAGCAAAAAAACTGTAGAAACGTTTCGTCTTTCGTCCGAAAGACTTCCTCAGTCTGAGAAGCTGTGTTCAGCTCAGTCTTATAAGGGGATATACTGAGGAAGTCTTTCGGACGAAAGACGAAACGTTTCTACAGTTTTTTTGCTTTGTTTTGTTTTGTTTTTTTGAATGTCCAGAGGACCAGACTTGGCTTTTTCTACCTGGATTATTGAGCATGCATCAGGGTAAAACGTGTTCTTGTTTTTCACTTCTGTGTCTGGTTTATACTGAATCCAAAACCTGCTCCTGACAGGTTTTCATAAAATGTTGAAGAAAATGTTTTATTGTGTCAAACCAAACAGTTTTCAGGTTTTCATACCAGCAAGGTTTACAGAAGTTATTTTGTTTCAAACATTAATTTATACATGTTAACTCAAATGTCTCATTAAGTATCATGTGATCAAAACATGTAACCCTTCTTCTTCTTCTTCTTTTGATAAGGCAAGATTTCTTGTTTCACCAAAATATTAACATACAAAACGAATAGCCTAAAAATCAGTTCTAAAGGCAGGCTATGAACAAAAATATTTTTAGAGCAAAATTATTTGGAAAAATATAGAACAAGGTTATTTTAATTGAACGCGCTGCTCACTTCAGCAGCTCCTCCCCCGCAGCTGACAGTTTGGAGACGCGCATGGCTCCTGATAACAAAACCCATCCATCTATTATCTTTACCTGCTCATGTCCAGTCTTCACAGAGGTGGGTACACCCTAGACAGATCTCAAGTCCATTTCAACCGGCGAGTCAGCTGACGCGCGCCGCCGACAGGTGTCCATCTGAGCTTAACGTGGCTTTTCCTTTAAACTGGCCGGTCGGACTTGCCTCCTCCTCAACAAACACCTTAACACCATTTTAAATTGTGCATTCTTATTTAGTATTTTTGGTGCTATGATTCGTAAAACCGCATCAAAACCAGAGGTAGAACACAAAATATTCTTTTTTCTGAGGAGCCGCAGGTTTTTTTGTTTTTTTTGTCGGGATTCCTGGACGGTGGGAAGCGGAGATAACTTTTTTCTTTTCTTTCTGACTAGCGGCATGAATGGGGTTTTAATCAGATATACACAGCACAGAAAGTAAAATACAGTATGTGAACAAAATATTGGTGGGGACTGTCCCCCTACAGGTCAAGATTGGTGGGGACATGTACACACCAGTCCTTCGGGAAGTTACGCCACTGAGTTGGAGAATAGAAAATGTTGAGTTTCACCATCTGTGTGATTCAGTCTATTCTTTGACCTCTGCTCTTCTGCCTCACAGAGTTGCCCTGTGGAAAAATAAGTGGATTACCTCAAAGGTCACAGGACAGCTGCTTTCCGTCAGAGGAACATGTCTCTTTGTGCACCAGTGTGTGTGTGAGAACATATTAAACATGTTTCTTGAAAGGTCATTTAAGACTGTAAAACCCCGTCTGGCTCACAGTCAGAGACTCTTTGCATTCAAAGTTTCTGTTCACACTGTGATCGATGGCCATGCCCACATACTAAAAGTCAGCGCGCTGTGGGTTGATCCTACAAAACAGGACCAGTAAACCAGCACACATCTGATCCACACTGACTGTTGCCCATGTGTGGCTGAAGGTTTCTCATCATGGCTTGAGCTCTTTTCTCAGCTAAAACAAAGCTCGATCTGCATCACTGTGTTCACTATATGTGACCTTGAAATGTCCCTCTCCAAGCCGAAGACACCCCCACTTTAGTGGGTACGAATGAAGTCTGAGGAGCAGTGGGACAAACAGAGAAATGAAAACTGAGAGCAATGAAAGCTGCATAAAGACAAGAAAGAATAAAACAGCTTGACCTCCTCTTCTCCGCTCCCTCGTTGCTTCTCCTCTCCTCTGCAAACACCATAATAACTAATCACCTTCCACCATCAGAGCAGCAGCTACAGCCCCATTCTCCGAGCGCTCGCTGCATATTGATGGCTCAACTCTGGTGACTGTTGCTAGGACATGGACTGGAGGGGCAGAAGAGCGAGAGATTTGAATTTAGTAGATTGACATCACCCACTGATCAGAGTGTGGCATGTATGATGTCAGAGTGACCTAAACACCCGAGAGAATAAACAATCCCTACACACACACACACACACACACACACCTCGATTATAGACGGAGGACTTGGTATAGGTACATCTTCATTCACACACTCTGAAACACCGTTCATAAAATGTGCTGCAGCCTGTCTGAACCTTTTATTCTGACATTTTTCTACTTCTTTCAACAACTGTGACATGCTTGGTAGGTTTTGATTCACGTTCATTCTCCAAAATAATGATTTCTGTCTCCTCAGATTTTTCTCCACAGTACCCCCCCACACACACACACACACACACACACACACACACGCACACACACACACACACACACACACTGGAAATATTCTCTTCTGTGTTACTGTGTTAGTGTTTGTACAATGAATCAATAGAATGATTAGATTTATGAACATGCTTTGTCTCTCAATATTCAGAGGAAAAGGGGAAAATACCAGAAGAGCTAATAGTTTTGAACAAACAATAATGGAAATGCAGTAATACCAAAAATCTGACCACAATAAAGCAACTTCAACAATCATACCATACCACTTTTATTTACAAAGCACTTTAAACAGTAACAGTGCACACCAAAGTGTAAACTGAATGTATCATTTTAAGGGAAAAATATGTTGTTTCAAAATTTCATGGCATCAACAAATCCCAAAAAAGTTGGACAAGTCCATTTTTACCACTGTGTGGCATCCCCCCTTCTTCTTACAACACTCAACAGACGTCTGGGGACAGAGGAGACCAGTTTCTCAAGTTTAGAAATAGGAATGCTCTCCCATTCATGTCTAATACAGGCCTCTAACTGTTCAATCGTCTTGGGCCTTCTTTGTCGCACCTTCCTCTTTATGATGCGCCAAATGTTCTCTATAGGTGAAAGATCTGGACTGCAGGCTGGACATTTCAGTACCCAGATCCTTCTCCTACGTAGCCATGATGTTGTGATTGCTGCAGAATGTGGTTTAGCATTACAGGTAGTCCCCGATTTACGAGCGAGATCCGTTACAACGAGGCGCTCGTAAACCGGAAATCTCGTAATTTGGAACGGCCGCCACGCTTCTCGTAAATCCGGAAATTCGCTCGTAAATTGGAACGGTTTTGCTAGCGCGACTACAAACACTCGTTTTTCATCGAAAAACTGCTTATGAGTGCATAAAAATGATCGGAAACGTGTGTCCACATGTTTAGCTAACGAACTGTGGTGAAAAAACACAGGAAAACTCAGTATTTTTTGCGTTTTTTCCAATAATTCGCCAGCTCGTAAGTCTGGAACCTCGTAGATCAGAGCGCTCGTAAATCGGGGACTACCTGTATCTTGTTGAAAAATGCAGGGTCTTCCCTGAAAGAGATGATGTCTAGATGGGAGCACATTGAACATAGTTCTCTGCATTAATGGTCCAGACATGCAACCTGCCCATGCCACAAGCGCTCGTGCAACCCCATACCATCAGTGATGCAGGCTTCTGAACGGAGCGTTGATAACAACTTGGGCTATCCTTGTCCTCTCTGGTCCGGATGACATGGTGTCCCAGTGTTCCATAAAGAACTTCAAATTGTGACTCATCTGACCACAGAACAGTCTTCCATTTTGCCACACTCCATTTTAAATGACCCCTGGCCCAGTGCAAACGTCTGAGCTTGTGGAGCTTGCTTAGAAATGGCTTCCTCTTTGCACTGTAGAGTTTCAGCTGGCAACGGCGGATGGCACGGTGGATTGTGTTCACTGACAATGCTTTCTGGAAGTATTCCTGAGCCCATTCTGTTATTTCCTTGACAGTGGCATTCCTGTTTGAGGTGCAGTGACGTTTAAGGGCCCGGAGATCACGAGCATCCAGTAGAGTTTTACGGCCTTGACCCTTACGCACAGCGATTGTTCCAGATTCTCTGAATCTTTTGATGATGTTATGCACGGTTGATGATGATAACTTAAAAGTCTTTGCTATTTTACGCTGGGTAACACCATTCTGGTATTGCTGCACTATCTTTCTGTGCAACAATGGTGGAATTGGTGATCCTCTTACCATCTTGGCTTCTGAGAGACACTGACACTCTGAGAAGCTCTTTTTATACCAATCATGTTGTCAATTGACCTAATTAGTGTTAATTGGTCTTCCAGCTGTTCGTTATATGCTCAATTTCCTTTTTCCAGCCACTTATTGCTACTTGTCCCAACTTTTTTGGGATTTGTTGACACTGAAATTTTGAATCAACATATTTTTCCTTTAAAATGTTACATTTACTCAGAGTAAACTTTTGATCTGTGATTTGTGTTCTATTCTGAATAAAATATTAGATGTTGGCACCTCCACATCATTGCATTCAGTTTTTATTCACAATTTGTTTAGTGTCCAAACTTTTTTGGAATCCGGTTTGTTAATGTATTCCTGTATTCCTGTTGAACTTGAAAAACCGTAATCGCTTACAGGGTGTCATCAAAGAATGCGGGACAATAATAGGGACTCAAATGAACATCATGGATCTATTTAAGTCCAGATCTACATCCAAAGCTAAAAAAAATTGGCAGATCCCACTCATCCTCTACACGCTCAGTTCAATCTTCTGCCTTCAGCCTACCTAAATGTAGAACGAACAGATTTTAAAACTCCTTCGTCCCCTCAGTTATTGGATTTTTAAACAAAAACTAGGTTTAAAGACTTATCTCCTTTTACATATTTTTATCTTGGAAATCTAACTTCATGTTTTTAAGGATGAATAGTTTGCTTTTATTATGTTGTACCTTTTTAGTAATGTTTTTATGTATTTTGTTTTGATGGTACTTTTTATTCTGTTTTATAGCTGTATGAATGTGCTGGCTGTCTCACCACCTCTACCTGTTGTAGATGAATTGCCCCTTGGGGACCTAATAAAGTGAACTTGAAACTGTGTGTGTGAATCTTTAAATTCAGTTCAGTTTATTTATATAGCACCAAGTCACAACAGAACTTTGCTGTACACAGAAACATTCATATATATTTTTTTTTTTAACTAGTTAACATTATTTATCTGAGGAGCAGACTGTTATGAATTTAACTCCATCACAGAACTCATCTTGAGCAAACATGAAGGTGACAGTGGGAAGGAAAAACTCCCTCATGAGAAAGAAACCTTTAACAGAACCAGGCTTAGGACAAGAGGTCATCTGCTTCGACCAGCTGGGTTTGAGAGGAACAGATACACAATGGCAGGTCAAGAATCACATGTTAAGATAGAAATATCTAATGAAAACTATTCAATTGTAATAATATAGGCACTTAGTCAGTTTACTGATTTACCTATACTTAGATGTAAATTTGAGCAGACTTTATCTGACACAAATTATCATCAAATTTAACGAGTTCTCTCTTTTTCAGTTTAATATTCAATAAATCTGTGACTCAGTGATGAGATGTAAAAACAAATGAAAGTTAACTTATGTTGAAACAGCAGAACTGAATCATTTAATAACAAATCATTAAATTACATCACAACATATTTACAGATTGGATCGATCAGGTTTCCTATAATTAACTTTTCAGCAGATTTAAACATAGGAACAACAGAACACAAGTTATGGGTCTTTGTATAACTTATCTCTGTAGGCACTTAAAGTTTAGTTAACTGGCTTAGGAAGATAAAAAGTTTAGGAGGAGAATGGAAGAAAAATAGAATGAATGGAGTAAAAGTTATCTGAGGAATGTATGGACCAGACTGGCACATCCTCTGCTGGCATCAGCTCGACTCGTCCATCCACGTTTGTAAACAAACAGCACTCATTACCGTATTTGCCGGAATATAGGTTGCGGCTTTTTATCATTTTTGCATGCCCTGCGACCTATATTCAGGTGCAACCTATTGATGGCTTTTTATAAAATAAGCTGATTTGTAATCATTTATTAACAAAAATTAAACTGAGACACACTCTTACAATAATGTCAGCTAACAAATATATATTTTTAGGTGTTTATCCTGCTAAAATTATTCATTTATTAAAGAAAAGTTCAGCTCAGACACATATTTGCTATAATTTTTATCAAACAAATAATTGTTTTTAAGTGTTAATCTTCTTAAAAGCCTTGCTGTGCGCTCCTGTGGAAGAGACATTTGCAGCAGAGCTAAACACGGTCCACATTTTGACGTAGGTGCGACCTATATTCAGGTGCAACCTATATATGGATTTTTCCAATTCTTTGGCAATAATTGGACAATGCGACCTATATTCAGGTGCGACCTATATTCAGAAAAATACGGTACCTTTGAAGTCTTCTTCTGGTAAGAGAGGGTTTCCAGACGATGGACAAAGACAGTTTGTTCGTTCCGCTCTCTCCAACATCAGGTCGCCGGTGTGCTTACACTTTCTGTGTACCAGCGTCGGCGTCAAACCAGTCAGAGTGATGATGATGGGTTCTGGTTCAGCTTTTCAGAATAAACATTCCTCAGGAGGAATTCTCACTCAAGATGGAGCTTTTTACAGCTCGAAGTGAATTTATAACTGACATGTTGTAAATCCTTCACTGATAACGTGGACCTTTGGCTCATGGTCAGACGTTCAATCAGCTCTTTGGGGAACCTCATGGCTTGAGTTCCTCAGCAGACTCTGACGAGCAGACAGGAAGTGAAACCTTAAGAAGGGAGCGGTGAGCAACGTTACGTTCAGTTCTTTCACTGGTTTGTGTGACCAGTGAGAGAGAGACGGAACGCGTGAAGGTCATTCAGGGTAGGAAGATACTTTCCTTTTCTGGACAAGACATCCCCCCCTCTCCACCTCTGTTACTAATCTTGGAATAAAAATGGACTCCAATCTTACATTTGAAAATCACATTAAGCATCTGTTTAAAACTTGCTTCTTCCATCTTCGAAACATCTCCAGACTTCGCCCATCCCTAACTTTTTCCGATGCTGAGAAGCTCGTCCATGCTTTTGTCTCCTCCAGGCTCGACTACTGCAACTCCCTGTTTATTGGAATCCCTGGCAAAAACCTTCAGAAACTTCAATATATTCAAAACAGTGCAGCAAGGATCTTGTTGAGAGTTCGTAAATTTGAACATATTACGCCCATTCTCCATAACCTTCATTGGCTTCCTGTCGCCTACAGAATTCAGTACAAAACTGCTCTCATTACACATCAATGCTTACATGGAGCTTCACCAGATTATCTGAAGGATATTCTTATTCCATACTCATCCACCCGGTCGCTGCGGTCACAGAACAGTAATCTCCTTCACATTCCGAGAACCAAATTAAGGACCATGGGAGACCGGGCTTTCAGTGTGGCTGCCCCCCGCCTGTGGAACTCTCTTCCTGACTGTCTGAGAGCCCCACAGTCTGTGGTTGACTTTAAGAGCGGCTTGAAGACCTTTCTTTTCAACCGAGCATACTCTACCTCCTCATGATTCTACTTTTGATCTTAGTTCAAAGTCAAAGTCAAAGTCAACTTTATTGTCAGATCTGCAATATGTACAGTGCAGGACATACACAGGACCGAAATTGCGTTTCTCTCAGTCCCTCGGTGCAACAGTAAACATCTAAACATTGAAACACTGAAACATATAATAATAGACATAAGCATAAAAATAGTAAAACTAACACTGTCCTGTGTGTTTTTTTTTTTTTTTTTTTTTTTGCATAGTGGTATAAAAAAAGAGTATAAAAAGTATAACTAAAATAAACTAAAGGTTTCTAGCATTGACATTTGCAAAGTGGCAAAGCAGCGAATGAGTCAATGTACACAGTATATGTATGAGGTAGTAGTTGATGTTGTTGTAGAGGCAAAAAGTGGCATATGCAGTAAGGCACATTGGGCATCCCTAAATAAGACCGTTCAGAGCACACTGTATATGTACCAGCAGTGGTGTAGATATTAAAGTAGTGTAAATAAATGTAAACAGTAGTAATTACATGTAAGCAGTAGTAATAAAAGTAAACAGTATTAATAAATGTAAACAGAGAATGTAAACAGTATTATGATTATAGGCAGTGATGTAATACAGACATTAGTGCAATTATGAGAAGTAGTGCAAACTGTATGAGCACATGACCGAGAGTTTAGTGAAAACCCGTTTGGTGACACAGAGTCTAGTGTTAAAAACTTTGTGTTGAGTGATAATATGTGAGAAAGTTTTAGTGTTAAGGCAGTTCAAATGGGAGGGGAGGCAGAGCAGGCAGAGTGTTTAGCATTCTGACTGCCTGATGAACAGAGCTGTCTCTCAGTCTGCTGGTTCGAGCCTGGAGACTCCTCAGTCTCCTCCCTGATGGCAGCAGTCTGAAGCAGCTGTGTAGTGGGTGTGTGGGATCACCTGCCATGCGGTGGGCTTTCCGAGTGAGGCGTTTGCTGTGTAAGTCCTGCAGTGAGGGCAAGGAGGTGCCCACGATCTTCTCAGCTGCTCTCACAATGCGCTGGAGGCTCTTGCGGCAGGATGCAGTACATGCACCAAACCACACAGTGATGCAGCTGGTCAGGACACTTTCTATGGCACCTCTGTAGAAGGTGCTCATGATGGGGGTTGAAGCTCCAGCCCTTTTCAGCTTGCGGAGAAAGTAGAGACGCTGGTGAGCCTTCTTTGCCAGTGCTGCAGTGTTCCTGCTCCAGGACAGGTCCTTTGAGACGTGCACTCCCAGGAACTTGGTGCTGTCTACTCTCTCCACTGCGGTGCTGTTGATGGTCAGAGGGGGATGTTGGGCATCCCTCTTCCTGAAGTCCACAACAATCTCCTTTGTCTTCTCCACGTTGAGAGTGAGATTGTTGTGTCCGCACCACAAGGCCAGGCGGCTCACCTCGTTCCTGTAGTCCGTCTCATCGTTGTTGCTGATGAGACCTACCACTGTTGTGTCGTCCGCAAACTTGATGAAGTGGTTGGAGCTGTACGATGGTGTGCAGTCGTGTGTTAGCAGGGTGAATAGAAGGGGGCTCAGCACACATCCTTGTGGGGCCCCTGTGTTCAATGTGATGGTGCTAGATGTGTTACTCCCGATCCGTACTGTCTGTGGTCTCCCGGTCAGGAAGTCTAGCAGCCAGTTACACATTGAGGTGTTCAGCCCCAGACTGTCCAGTTTAAGGATGAGCTGTTGGGGGATGATGGTGTTAAATGCCGAGCTGAAGTCGATGAACAACATTCTAACATAGGAGTCCTTCGTGTCCAGATGTGTGAGAGCTGTGTGAAGGGCAGAGGAGATGGCATCGTCGGTTGAGCGATTAGGTCGGTCAACCGACGTAGGTCAGATTAGTTGATATTGTTATTGATTTTACTTGTTTTATTACTTGTTTTATTGACATTTAATTCTGTTGCACTTTGTAGCACTTTGAGATTTTCATTAATGAAAAGTGCGTTATAAATTGAATTCATTATTATTATTATTATTATTATTATTATTATTATTATTATTATTATTATTATTATTATTATTATTGAAGATAGTTTTGAGAACAGAGGGAATTGTTTTTAGAAACGACAGGAGACAGGACGACAACTTATGTCTACGACTTTTCACTCTGTCCCTAAACATTTCAAACAAATACTAACAGATTATTCTGACTTGTTCTTCAACTTTAGACATAGTTCTTCTGAATAGAACATACAGTTTGATTCATTATATGAAGAAGTGATCAACATTGGTACAGCATAAACCATGATCATACAGCATATTGAAGAATAACACTGCTCATATGAATAACCAATAATCATAAAAATGACAAGATATAATCTGTTAATTAATTCTGAATTACCACAAATTAAAAGGAAGTCTCTTCTGATTTGTGTCTCTTGATTCAACTAAACTGGAATAAAACAGTGATTTTTGTCCTTCACTGTAGATTTTCAGAGAAAAGGAGATTCACTTGAGAGCTTCAGTGAAAAGATGAATTCAGGTGTTTTCACCGACAGTTCAGAGACCACGGTCTGTTCCACTACACAATTTTAACAATTCATTTAAGGAAATGAAGTCAATTTGTCCTCTAGTAGTCTAAGCCTATAGCAGCATAACAAGCCAACCCTAACCATAGGATTTATCAAAAAGGAAAGACTTGAGCCCAGTCTTCAAACTGGACAATGGGTCAGCCTCACAGACAGAAACTGGAAGTTGGTTCCACAAGAGAGGAGCCTGAGAACTTAAAGATCTTCCTCCCATTCTGCTTTTGGAAACGCTAGGGACCACGAGTAAACTTGCAGACTGAGAACGAAGTGCTCTGTTAGGAAAATATGGAACAATAAGATCTGGAATATAAGATGGAGCTAGGTTGTTGAGAGCTTTGTAGGTTAGAAGTAAGATTTTGAATTCTATTCTGGATTTGACAGGGAGCCAGTGGAGAGAAGCTAAAACTGGAGAGATATGATCTCTCCCACTAACTCCAGTTACGACTCTGGCAGCAGCATTTTGGATTAACTTTTAGTGATATTACACAGGTAGAAGAAGGTGGTTCTAGTAACATTTTAATGTGGGGATAAAAGACATGTCCTGATCAAAAATAACACCAAGATTTTTAACATAAGAACTGAAGGTCAGATTATTGTCATCCAAGGAGGGTGAAAGACTGAAAAATTAATTCCTAAGATGCTCGGGTCCAAAAACTAAAACCTCAGTCTTGTCTGAGTTTAAAAGGAGAAAATTAAGGGTCATCCAGGTTTTTATGTCTTTAAGACATGCATCTAAGTAGCTGATTGAATTCATTGGGTTTCATGGACAAATATAATTGTGTGTAGGGATGTGCCGATCGATCGGTCACCGATCATAATCGGTCGATAATCATCAAAGCGTATGTGATCGGCTTTTGCCTTCAATTACCGATCACAGAGCCTGTGATGCGAAGTTTGCTAACTGCAAAACGTGCGACGAAAAAGTACCTCGTGGAGGAAGTTCAACGAAGTCCTTCAACACAGCAAACCTAATTCGTCATTAAAATGTTTTAATACGTTTTAATAACTTACCAAAAGCCGCCATTAGCAACATCTGTTAGCATGTAGCCCCACCGAGTAGCCCCACCGAGTCCGCTGCACAGTTACGGGCAGTCCAGTTTAGCTGCGGCTTCAAAAAGGCTGTCGGCTTTGTTATTCCAAGTTAGCTGGGTGTCCCCCGATATCTTCTGCTTCCAGTCCGACATCGAGGCGAGCTCCAGGAACCTCTGATCGCACAAAGCCGGCTGTCTGCTCTGCTGCAGCTCTGGTTTAGCATGTTAGCCTTAGCTCATACCATGAGCTGCTGGTCTCGCGCGGCGCTGTGGGAGCGCTCGGCGGAGCGATCGCGGCTGCTGCTCCAGTCCTGAGACATTCACAGAGTTCAGGGAGTGTTTCCAGTTAATTTATCCGTATGAGGCATCCTCTTATGGGAGAAACAGTCCTCCAAAAGCCGACTGCCGAGTCTGGAACTAATGAATGTAAAATGGCGGAGGCGGTATTTCGGTTCCTGGTTCTTCTTCTTCTTCTATAGAGTTTAATGGCGGTTGGCGAACTCATATTAAGCGCATTACCGCCACGGTTCCTGGTTCCCGCAGGAAGTTGTTCAAAAAAGCACGAAATTATTTAAAAATAATAATAATGATACTTTACGTATTTATAAAGCCATTTGTAAAAACAGCCAACAGTGCAGCTTTAAGTAGCAAATGGGGTATTTTAGTTTTTTATATGAAGTAATAGATGTGTTTTTTTTTAAACAATAAAAAACCTTTTTTTTTTATTGAAAGTTAGTAAGGTAAACATTTTTCTTTGATAATGCAGTTGATAATTACTTTTATTTACTTTGTTCTCTGAAATAAATGAGTAAAAATATGTTTTTGTCTGAATTATGGTGATTTTATGGTTCTGAAAAGAACATGAGTGCTGCTTCTGGCTACAAGATCTGAAAAGTTTTCAGATCTTGTAGCCAGAAGCAGCACTCATAAGTTACAGGCAATCCATCTGATCGGTGATCGGTATATGTGATCGGCACACATATAAGCGTGAGTGTGAGAGTGGATGGTTGTTTGGTGTGAATGAGACAGGTCCCTCTTGTAAATGAGTCCCCGTGACTCAACGAGGCTAGCCTGTATAAATAAAGGTTGAATGAATGAATGAATGAATGAATGAATAAGCGATCGGCATTTGTGATCGGTATCGGTGATCGTCACACATAGGTGATCGGTATCGTGATCGGTTTCATAAAACCTGATCGGCACATCCCTAATTGTGTGTCATCAGCATAACAATGAAAATGTATCCCATGCTGTTTAATAACTTTACCTAATGGAAGAATATATAAGGTACAGAGTATTGGTCCAAGCAATGAACCCTGAGGAACTCCATGACTAACTTTGGTGTATGAAGACAATTCATTATTTACATTTACAAATTGAAATCTATCTATGGAATCTATCTAATCTATGAACTTCATATCATGAGGTGCTCTCAGGTTTTCATCGCCCTATGTCCTGACTAGGGGTGTGAATCTTTAGGCATCTTCCAAATAGATTTGATTATAAAAATGTTTCGTAGGGCTGTGATACAACTATAAAACCATTACTGAAGTTTCTTGATGCAACCGTAATCATACTTCATCCTAAATCCTGAACCTAGAATCTCTGGGATCGAAAAGAAACAATAATTTACTCTACACTGTAGTATACAGTAAAATATTGTTAGTTCAAACTAGATTTTGAGAAAGAAAATAACAAAAACAGAATCAAAACACTGAGTACAATGACAGATGCTGTAGCTGATGTACATGATGCAGCACAGTGGCACAACTGGTAGAGCTGCTGCCTCTCAGCGAGCAGGTCCCCGGCTCAAATCCCGGCCCGGGGGCCTTTCTGGGTGGAGTTTGCATGTTCTCTCCGTGCATGCGTGGGTTTTCTCCGGGTGCTCCGGTTTCCTCCCACAGTCCAAAAACATGCATGTTAGACTGATTGGTAACTCTAAATTGACCCTGGGTGTGAGTGAAACAGGTCCCTCATGTAAATGAGTCCCCGTGGCTCAACGATGCTAGCATGTATAAATAAAGGTTGAATGAATGAATGTCTATACATCATGTTAAGGCTATCACACTGGCTATCTTCAGTGTTTCCCTGACTTTTTGGTCTGGATGTGTTAGTCTCTGACATCATGTTTTGTCATGTCTCTAAAGTGTGAAATATAGCACACAAGTCCTGTTTTTCGACTCCTGAATATGAATGCAAATCTATTAAGTTTCAGTCGTTTTTGACATTCGCTTCACTCTTTCTAACTTTGGGGGTGAAGGAGGGAACTTTTAACGCCACTTGTTCCAGGACTCTGGTTAGCAGTGGCTGTTCTTATTCTTTCTCTTTATACAAACGTTCACAACTTAACTAAGGAGCCAAGATGGTGTAGTGGCAGGGCTTTTGACTTGGGACCCGAAGGACGCGGGTTCGCGCCCCGGCCACTACACACCTTGGGGTGTCTATGAGTGCACACCTAATTCTCCAGCTCCCCGGGCGCTTTCTGGCTGCTCACTGCACCACCTGGTGGTGGTTGGGTTAAATGCAGAGACGAATTTTGTCTGTGTATGGGAAACATACACAGATGACAAAGACATTATTATTATTATTATTATAGTGTAAGTCTTGTGAATGTTAATTTTCCTTTAACTTCATAGAAGCCAAAATATTTCCAAACAGACTTTCAATGCAGAAGGAGCTGCTTGTATGTTCTGGTCAATCTTGTTCTTGGTTGTCTGTTTTGTGCTTATAAATCACTGCACTTCAGAGTTCCTCACCAAAACAAAGCTACATGAAGAAGAAAAAAAATAATTGTTGGCTTTTTACAATTGATTCTAAATTGTTCATAACCACATTGTGATGCCTCTGAAAATGTATCCTAACCCCAAGCCCTGTTTTTTGTCTCAGAAGCAAAAATATCCCCACAGTGTGAGTGTAGGAACTGGTAGTGGTGTGCAACACTTGTGTTTTTGTTGTATTGATTGAATTGGGAACCATTTTTAACACAAGGTTAAAGAGAAAAGTGTGTAAATGTTTTGTCTTGTGTTTGCAGGTGATCCATAAACATTTCTACCTGAAGAGAGCAGAGATCATGACTCAGTGTGAGGACTGGATCGCTGACATCCAGCAGTACAGCAGTGACAAGAGGGTCGGGCGCACCATGTCCCATCATGCTGCTGCACTGAAGGTAATTTAATGTAGTCAGTGAAGCACATCAGGTGTTAGGTTGAATCCAGCTACAATTTGATCAAACAACAGGTTTGTTCAGATTTGAAGCTACATATTATATGGATCATTCAGCACTCTCTGCCTGGTGTCTCTGCTTTTTCTGAACCTGAAACATAAACGTGAGCACACTGTGACTGTGAGGTTGTGGTATGATTGTGTTTTCATGCCTTTCATTTCATTTTCAACATCCAAACCATTACAATTCTTGTCACTGGTGTGCTGTTTGACACAGCTACTATGGCAGAAGCAGGATTTAAATATCTGTCCAACAGTAAAATGCTTTTATTTTTACAGAAAGCATACGTTTTTAGCATGCAATCTATGTATCAACCTACCAGTGGGTGAAGGTTAGTATCAGTTCTTCAAGGGTTTCTCAGGACTTAACCTGTGGGCTCATATCAAAACTTATAAAACCTAACTGAAGTCTGTCGGAGCAGATTTTGCTTTGATAGTTCACGATGTTGCTTTTATTAAATCATCGTAGTGCTCCTTTATCCATGTTGTTTGGCTGCACAGAGGAAGCTGACAGGCAGCAGATCACACCCCTCCCTCATGTACTGCTAATAAACAGTGACTGGCTGCAGGGGCACCCCCAGCTGACTGAAGCATCAACCCTGCTCCCTTTGTCTGTAAATCAACACCGTAAATCTCGTCCGTAAATAACAAGCTACACTTGTATTAGGCCTGAGTCCCAGCAGCTGCAGCCCTCTTTAGTTTCTGTAACTTCTGTGGTTCCTCAGTGCTAGCAGAGATTTATTTGCATGTAGAGCAAAATGCGACCTTACAGCCAGAAATGGCCCTTGGACCATCTTTATCTTACCCCAATTTTCTTAAAGGAAACCAATCAATTTTAAAATAAATTGATGAAAACATGCATTTTGACAATTAAACTTCAATGACCAAAACAAAATCTAAATAAAACCCAGTTTGCGGAGTAGCATGAGTGAGTGTCTCACACTGAGAACACTCTCAGCGTTACCTCAGAAGCTCTTCTTACCCCAACCAGAACTTGGTGAAAATAAGCCTGTCAGGAGGGTGACTTGGTGAGACACTCAAGTCATCTAACACTGATAGCATTCTTTTATGTCTCATGTTGAGAATGAAAATCTACTCACTCCCATGTTGTCCCACAGATCCCATGTTCTGGGCCAGTTGTTTGTAGCATTTGTTCTCGGTTCTCCTGTGCACCTGGTGCTACGCCGAGTACTGAATGAGCAGTGAGGAAGTTGACATCAAGTTTCTAAAACAGAGGAAATGTGTGAGTAGAGGCCCAGCTTGCTGCAGCGCAAATCTCCTGAAGGAAAACCTCCTTAAGCAAGGCCATGAAGAGCTGAAGCCCCTAGTAAAATGGACTTGCAGGCCCTCTGGAGCGACAGTCCTTTTTAACTCTTGGTTAAGGAAACCACACAGTGATTCAGTGGAAAAACTGTTGTTTTGACACCAGCTTCCTAGAATGTCTCTCATGGTACATCCAGACCGAGCGCGTTTTCAACGGCAAAAAAGCGCGAAACGCCTCGAGGTTGACGCACTGGACCCAGTGGTGTTCAAACCGGAACGTGAGCGGCGGCGGCGTGGCGGCGGAGGAGTTAGCAGAGCTTAACTTGCTAAACGTGAAAAGTTCACAATTCAAAACTTACCCGATATCCCGACTTCCTCATTGGCACTCCGCCAGGCAAGGTCCTTTTTATTTCTCCTCCATACTTGAACACGACTTCGCGGGTTATTTCCGTGTCTCACAAACAATACGTCACACAGTTGCGCAACACCCGTCCCCTCGTTACCGCGTCACATAGCTGACTCCCTCTCTCTCCTCCCCGACTCTCCCTGATTGGTTGACAGAGCGTTGAACGGCGAAATCTTCAGCATGTTCAAGGCGTGCTGTGGAGGCTGCCGCGGGCTCACGTGCACGGAAAGCGCTCAAATGCCACTTCCAAAACGCTCAACACGCACGTGACGCGACACCCGACCCCTAGACGCTCCTGGAGTCGCGTCCCCCATTGACTTTGCATGTAAACCGGACGCTCATGCAGCTCAAAACGCGTTCGGTCTGGATGTACCATTAGCCCAGAAGACTTAACTGTTGGTCACTTCTTCTGATCTGCTTTGTCCTGTCCAAGTAAACGCATGAAGCATGTAACGGGCAGAGTTTAACATCTCCTGCTCCTCAAAGAGAAAGGTGGGAATTGGAAGCCACTAAGGCCCTGTACACACGTAGCCGGATATCAGTCAAACCGAACAGTTTATCATGCGGTTTGGCCTTTCATCCACACGTGAACTCCGGTTGATGTAACTATAAACGAATAATAACAAAAACTCCGGCCAAAGTGGAGATTTGAGAATTCTCCACTTTCGGGTTTGCGTGTGGACTTTTGGAACCGGAGATTTGCGTATTTCTGCGACAGCTGGTGCGGCGCTGATGTTCTGTGGTGAAAATCAACGGGGACATGTAGACGATCATTTTCTATATCCGAACATGTATGTACGGAGATTTTTTTTTTTTGCGCAGATATTCGTTTTTCAAACACCAGGCTACGTGTGTACAAGGCCTAAGTCAGTTAGAGAGTAGGATCTCATCACTTCAGGCTCAAACGCAGAAGTTGCATGTAAAGTCACCCTAGTCTTGTCCAGAGAGAAGTCCCTCTCATGGTGTTTGAGAACACTTGCAGGTGAATGCATCTAGAAGCATTCTGCTTGTGCAGGCAGAACAGGGGACACCAATTGTTCTCCTTTGAGACAAATCGTCCACAGGTGGTTGTCCATACCTCTGCCTGACCATCCTGACCACCTCTGGATGGAGTTTCCACTGCCTGAACAAAGGTTCGGTGCTGGAGTAGCAGGGCAGTGGATGATGCGGGAGCAAATGTACATCTCAGAAGACAAAGCTTAAGTTTAGATCTTCATCATCTCTTTCCTTCTCCTCTCATCTCTTTTGCATCAATGTTACTGCTGCACCACACAAATCTGTGGGTTGACGGGGGTTGGCCCGGAGATGCTCAAGAGATTTATTTTGTGGAGAGTGGTGAGCTTTTAGCCACCTAGCTCTCCTGCACAACCATCAGCCCTGCCCAGAGCTTGGATCGCCACTTGACGCAGCTGGAAACTGACCAGTAATGATACACACTTTGTCCCATAGCACAGCATCAGATCAGGTGGTCATCTGCTCCTCCAGTTCTGCTTGGTAAGCCATGAGCAAGGAGGCGTTCAGAGCTCAGACTTAGCACAGCTGATTGGTGAGTTCTCTGTCAGGCGAGACTGAAAATGGTCCGTTCTGGAGGGAAGAGCAGGGCCTCCTGCCGACATGGAGGTCTTCTTGTGCAGGTACGCCACAACCGCTGGCTCAACTGGATGCATTTGGCAAAGAGTGCACGTTTACATATCTTTGCAGTCCAGCCTACCACTGGGGGGTTCTCCTTAAAGGACGAGAAGGGGAGACTGCCAGTTCTTCCAGCAACTTTGGAAAAATAACAGGAGTTAATTACCGGTACAGGTACTCACTTTCATAGCTTGTGGCAGTTTTCCCCTCATCAAAACACGAGTGGACCGTCTTGGCTTGGATTTTGGCCACTGTATGTCCAGCTTTGCAGTGGGTCATTTGCATGCAGGTCTAAATCCAGTTCAGGTGAGGATGGGTTTTCTTGACTGTGCTGGCCCTGCCTGAAAGACAGAGTTCTGCCACACGACCTAAGGAATGGGTCATAATCTTCACATCTTAAACATCTAACACCTTTTGGGCTGTACTAGGTCAAAATAAAATGTCTCTTTTTGCTTGTTTAGTCATTGTTTGTGATTCAAAAACCAGACTGAGCATTTATGCTTCTAAAATACACTTTGATTCAGTTTACATAACATCAATCCACAACAAAGATGTCTCACTGAACAGGAACAGCCACATAGAAAAAACAATTAGTAAAGTTATCTAAGGAGACCGGCAGCCTCTTAAAAGCAAAATGAAGACAGCATTTTTTGTCATAATGCCAGTTTCTATAAAGTATGTCTGAAATTCTAAGTTTCTGAGGTACATATTTTGACGAAGCATGCTAACTTTGCTACAACTAAGAAATGAAAGAAATTTCAGTTTCTGTCTGAAAGTCCTTTTATTTTTTTTAGTACAATATACAGCTGTTGTTCTCTGGAAATATGTTGCCCACTCTTGATCTAGAGCTAGAACATCCATTGAAACATGATCCTTCAGATTGTAATTACTGGTACTGTACTGTATAAAGTACAGTAGATGCAGTGAGGTCAAGACTATTTATCCTTCAAACAAATTTTTTTTTTCAGTTTTGCCAATAATATGCTCATTTAGCTGAGCATTAGTACACTTATTTGGTTGTGTGGATATTCTAAGGGAAAAGTCAGTGTGCGACCATGAAGCTGCTCTAGAGATTTTGTTCCCAGTCAACCCCACTGAGATCAGATCTGTTTTTGAAGGGAGGCCTGGGCCTGAAGCAGCCGAGACATGTTTTTAGACTGAGAGGAAACCTGAAAAAAACAGGCAAACTCAAGGAGAACATGCAAACGTCACACAGAACGACTGCAGGCCCAGCCCAAGGTTTGAACCCAGGACCTTCTTGCTGTGAGGCGACAGTGCTGACCACAAACTCACTGCGGTGCTCATGTCCTAATATAAATCACTAGAATGGAAAGAGGGTGCACATTTCTTCCATGGCTAAATCTGATGCATCCTAAATCAGAAATTAAGAAGAAAAATTGGTGGGGGGGTATCAGATTATTGGTTGTGGTTTGTGATGGCCTGTTTGGTTTCCTGTGTGCAGAGACACACAGCTCAGCTCAGAGAGGAGCTCCTGAAGCTGCCCTGCCCGGACGGCCTGGAGCCAGACGCCGACGAGTTCTGTGAGAAGAGCGCCGCCTTCATCCTCAAAGACATGGCCGGTCAGGACGCAGAGAAGCCCAGTGGCAGTCAGGACGGTCACTGCAGCGAGGGCCAGCTATGAGACTCAACTCCCCCCACCTCTTTATGATTCTTTAAAGACTTGATGGCTTCTGAGCCACAACTTTGTCAATATTTGTATGTAAAGATCTAATTGCAGAATAGTTGAGACCGTGGGGACTCTAGAGGCCGACGAGACAAACTGAACTATGCTACGCCCTTATTAAAGAGTCAACAAAATCTTTTATTTACCTGTAAAAGACTATAAACATTTTTGTGCTTTTTTCCCCAATTGTGAAATAACCACTGATTGGTATATTAAACTTGTTTATGTATACATAATGGCAGAGAAAAAAGACAGATTATATAAGGGAAACTACCTTTAGAGAAGAATGTTTACTGAATGTTTTTTTTATCATTATTATTATTTCTTTTGGTCTGTTAGCCAGAAAACTGTTGTAACCCACCAAGAACATATTGCTGTTTCTTTAAGCATATTGTTTAAAAAATCACACAGGTAATTGAATCTGACATAACCCCCATCCCCAACCTGGTTATCCCTGGCTGCATTTGATTTTCTTGGATCATATCCACTTGAATAATGGTTGCAATGGACATTTTAAATGCTATGTTATCCCTTTCATAGGCTTCAAATTAAAAGGCTTTGCCACGCTCTTGATAAACACTTGTCCCTCTCAGAACTTCTCCGTGACTGATTTTATTGATGTGAATGTAGATTATGGGTTGTGTGTCCCAGTCCTGTGTGAAATGAACTTTAAAAGGTTTGTGTGTGTGTGTGTGCGTGCGTGCGTGCGTGCGTGCAACAATCCCCCGTGTTCATCCAAAAGCTATGATGTAACTTTGAACTGCACCAAACGCTCCCAACAGAACATCTACTCAAGTCTCTGCTGTTTTTTTTTATAGAATTAGTATCCACTTCATCTGAAAGCAGACAAAACTGCTTTGATCTTTTTTATTCTGTTTCAACTTCATTTAACACAAAAACTACCCAACTCACAAGTTTCCTAATCCATTTGTGAGGACATTAAATGGAGCCTGAAAGTACGGACTGACTGTGCGAATGCTTCTTTCAGTCTTTAATGGGACGTCTGTCACCTCAAAGGACAGAACCAAGAGCCTGATGGATATACAGTAGATGGATGGATGGGTATAGATCAATAGATGGGGATGGATGGAGATAGATGGATATAGATAGATAATTTATTAATCCCAGAGGGAAATTTGAGACATCCAGTAGCATGTTATAATTATACAGAAAAAATACATATGAATAATCACAAAGAAGCAGAATACACAAATTTGAAAAAAGACGTACAGGAAAAAAAAACTTTTTTTTAAGAATCTAGATTCTTAGTCCTGGCGATTCAGAATCGATTCTAAAAGCCCCAAAATCGATTTTTTTTTTTTTTTTACATTAAAACCCAAAAGATAAAGAAAATAAAACCATATCTCATAGTATATGAAAGAATACATAAAATGAAAGGTGGCAGAAAGAAGAAGAAATCTGACCCGAACCAGTGACCTCCAGGACCCGATAAGGATAAAGCGGGTAAAGATGATGGATAGATGGCTTTTGTTGAAAAGATTTACCAAACAAATCTTTTAAACAAAATCCATCCATACACATTTGAAACATGGATGAATGCAATATGATTTTGAAGTCTATTTTATTTTGAGTTAAATGTTTATGCAATACAGTAGGCTGAAATCTTTGTTTACGTTTGTATTTTGAATTATTTGTGATGGACTGGAGACATGTCCAGGGTGTCCCCTGCCTCTCGCACAGTGACTGCTGGATATAGGCACCAGTGACCTCCGGGACCCGATTAAAGCTGCTGCATTCTATTCATATACCCATCTGCTCACAATTCAGCCTGCTGTATTTATACTGTATTATTTGACATTATTGTTTGCTACAAGCATACATTATTGTTTTAAATAAATGTTTTATTTGTTTACATTATTGTTTAATCTTTTTCATGATTTCAATTGAAAATTGTTTCAGAATCGAAAATCGATCCTGGAATGAAAATCGTTTTAGAATCGAAAATTGATTTTTAATTGAATCGGTGCATCAAAAATCTGAATCGAATCGATTCTCCAGACACTGAGAGATTCGCACCCCAGTACCTGTGCACACGGTACATAATTTCATTACACCTCATGTACCACATGGGATGTGAATGACAATCACTTGTTAGGGAGTAGGCTACTACATTCATTATTAACCTATATACAGTTGAAACCAGAAGTTTACATACACTATTTAAAATGACACGTATGCATTTTTTCTACACTGACATGAAATCGGAATAAACTTCCAGTTTTAGGTCCGTTCGGATTACCAAATTTTTTTCTATTTGCAAAATGCCAGAATAATGAGTGAGAATTTTTTAAGGCAATATTTATTACTTTCTTCTAAGTCAGAAGTTTAAATACACTTCATTAGTATTTGGTACCATTGCCCTTAAATTGTATGACTTGGGTCTAGCGTTTTGGATCTCCTTCCACAAGCTTCTCACAGTACAGTAGTTGGCCGGAGTTTTATCCCATTCCTCCTGACAGAACTGGTGTAACTGGGCCATGTTTTGAGGCTGCTTTTCTATTTGCCTTTTTAGCTCTGCCCATAAATTTTCGATAGGATTGAGATCAGGGCTTTGTGATGGCCACTCCAGAACATTGACGCTGTTCTCCTTGAGCCACTCTAACCAGTTTGGCAGTACGCTTCAGGTCATTGTCCATTTGGAAAAACCATTTGAGCCCAAGCTTTAACTTTCTGGCTGATGTCTTGAGATGTTGCTTCAGTATTTCCACATAAAGTTCTTTCCTCATGATGCCATCTATTTTATGAAGTGCACCATGCAGCAAAACAACCCCACAACATAATGCTGCCACCCCCGTGTTTTACAGTCAGGATGGTGTTCTCAGGCTTTTACCTCTAAACGTAACGATGGTCATTATGGCCAAACAGTTCAATTTTAGTTTCGTCAGACCACAGGGCATGTCTCCAAAACCTAAGGTCTTTGTCCCTGTGTGCATTTGCAAACTGTTTTTTTATGTTTCTGTTGAAGTAATGTCTTCTTCCTGCAGAGTGGCCTTTCAGCCCATGCCGATCCAGTGTCACTGTGGATAATGACACTCTCTGACCAGCTTCAGCCAGCATCTTCACCAGGGGCCTCATGTACAAAGACTTGCGTAGATTTCTTACTGAAAAGTCACGTACGGACAAATCCAGAAAAGTGTCCACGCACAAAAAAATCCAGATTTATCAAACTGTGCGTACACCGGAATCCACGCACATTCCTTATGTACAACACAATCAACGTGGAATTCAGCGCACATGAGAGAGTGGCCGACTCCGCCCTTGACACGCCTCCGTATGAATATGCAAAGTCATTCAAATATGCCATGCACGACAGGAATGTCGTCTCTGCTCCATTGCAAATCATGTCGGAACGTAGAAAAAAGAGGAACTTCACGGACTGTGAACAGGAATCACTTCTGAGTGAGGCAGAGAAGCACGGAAAAAGACTTCATTCGGCACGCACAGTGCAAAACAAACCATCCACATTTAAATAAGAAGTTGACCAAGCTAATCTAACATGCCTGTATAGCTTAGTGGCGAACGCGCCCGCCCTTCGTCCCAAAGGTCGTGAGATCGACTCCCGCTTGGTACAATGTTTTTATTTTTTCATTCCAGATTTAAAGACCACAGGAAAACTATTGAATGAAACAACAAGAAATAGAACAATACATGAAATGAAAGAAAGCAGACGATTTATTGTTTTGTAAATAGTTTTCATGTGTATTTCAATCTGGAACGAAAAAAAAAGAAAAACGTTGTACCATGCGGGAGTCGATCTCACGACCTTTGGAACTAAAGGCAAGCGCTTTACCCACTGACCTAAACGTAGGCGTGTTAATACAGCTTGGTTAACTTCTTATTTAAAGAAATTACATCTCATTGTTGTCAATATTGTTGCCACTATCTGGCGCATGCTTTTATATCCACTCATCTAATTGCGTCCATGTGGATGTAATAATCGTTAATCATGTGTGTTTGGTGGGATTTATGATTGTTTTCACATCGTGGACACGGTTTCACAGATCACCTGTAAGTGTCGCCAAAGGAACAATAACCACAGAAACGTGCGTACGCAAGCAGGGGAGCAGCCGTGGATTTCTACGTGGATGCGCAGATATTCCCGTTCATATCAGATTTGATACATACGCCACTTTGCGTGGGAAGTGACGTGCGCACGGTTTTTGTGCGCACGCAAGGTTGATACATGAGGCCCCAGGTCTTTTGCTTTTGTTCTTGGGTTGATGTGCACATTTGGGGCTGAGATGGTGTAGAGGCAGGGCAGCCGGCTCAAGACCAGAAGGTCCCGGGTTCGATCCCCAGTCACTGCATACCTCGTTGTGTCCCTGGGCAAGACACTTAACCCCGAGTTGCTCCCGATAGGACTGGCTGGCGCCTTGCATGGCGGCTACCGCTACTGGTGTATGAATGGGTGGATGGCTGGTACTGTGAAGCGCCTTGGGGCCCCTCATAGGGGGCTGGAAAGCGCTATATAAGTAAACTCCATTTACCATTTCGGACCAAAGCACGTTCATCTCTGGGACATAGAACCTGTCTCCTTCCTGAGCGGTATGATGGCTGGACATTGCCATTGTTTCGATGAACGAGGCACCTTCAGGCATTTGGAAATTCCACCCAAGGATGAACCAGACTTGTGCAAGTCCACAATTCTCTTCCTGACTTGTTGGCTGATTTCTTTCAACTTTCCCATGAAGTTACACAAGGAAGCAGAGTGTTTGTTTATCAGCAGCAGTAGCTTTATTTATAAAAAGTTCTAACACAGCCACAGCTGAAACAAAGTGCTGAACATCAGTTACAAACAAGATAAAAGAAAGCATAAAATTAGAGCTACAAAACTAACACACAGTGAACTACAAACTCAATTTAAAATACAATAAAATTACAAGCTAAACAGGTAAAATCAATAAAAATGAAGTAAAATCAAGTCTCAGTTGGGTTGAAGGCCAATGAGTAGAGATGAGTTTTCAGACGGGTTTTAAAAATGGACAGTGAGGGAGCCTGTCGAATGTGTAAAGGCAGAGCATTCCATAACTTAGGGCCACTAACAGAGAAGGCCCTGTCTCCTCGAAGCTTCCTCTCTTTGGAATGACCAGGAGCAGCTGGTCAGCAGACCTGAGTGACCGGGATGGAGTGTAATGGTGTAGAAGCTCTGTCTAATAAGGGGGGGGGGGGAGGCAAGGCTGTTTAAAACCTTAAAAACAAACAAAATAATTAGATCGCTCTTTGAATGACCTCAGTTTGGAAACAAGTCCAATTCTGACCATGAATAAATTAATGGCTGGTCTGAAACCAATATCAGTTACTGCCATCTGGAAACAAACTAATGTAAAATATTTCTAAGCAGTTTGTAGACTAACGCTAAATTTTAATGTGTCAATTTTGCAAAACAGATTTTCCATAAAATTCTGTGGTGGTTTGGAGGCACAAATGCATCATCCAAATCTTAATGGTTTGAGACCAGCTTGGAGCAGCATTTGTGCAACAAATTTTCTCCTAAAATGGTAATCACAGACATGTTTGTCCTTTAGTCAAAGGGTGAAATGTGTGAGAAGTTTGGGAGGATTTGGCAATATTAAACTTAATCATGACTTAACTGGAGACAGAAAAAATAAGCCTGCAGTCAAATGGAGACCTATCTAAGATACTTTGTGACTAAATTGTGACCAAAAATATATGGAATTTGCAGCTATTTAAAAAAGCAGTTGTTGCAATTTATTTGCCGATGCGTATATACACAAACTTGAGTACCAATTCAGTTGGGTTCCAGGTTAAAGCTTGCACATTCTTTTGCAATTTTGTGTCTCCAACTAGTTGCCATCAGACTCAGCCCAGAGAGGTACAGGATTAAGAGCTGTAACTTAAGCTCATTTTGTAAATTCATTTGACATAATTCATTTAGAAAAGCTGTTAAATTAAGGTTTTTAACAAAACATGAAGATTAATTTAGTTTGTTCATGCCTTGATATCATTTGGACAGTCCAAAAAATAGTTTCAAAAAATCATTTTTTTATGGGGAAGGATATCTAGATATTAATTGCTGTTCATTGGAACAGAATATTTTTTTCAAGAACCTAAAGGAAACATGTAAAATAGAATGAAAACAGAATGGGACTCAGGATGGAACTTTGAGGAACTCCACATAAGCAGAACTTCAGCTGTAGTACTATTGCTTTCTAAACTGTAGAACTATAAAACGGTTATAGAGTGAAGGAATGCAGGATAAGGGTAACAGATGTCTCAGATCACAATGCAGTCTACCTAAAAATAATCTACATAACAAGAGGAAAAATACCATATGGATACTCAATGAAGTCAGAGTCAGAGAGAATTTATTGTCATTTGCACCGCATGTAGTACATTGAAAACGAGATTATGTACACAGGGTCCCAGTTACATCCAACAACAAATGCAAGAGAAAAACAATAATAACATCTAGGATTAACTAAGAGAGACATCAGCTAGTAATACACTAAGCCCTAATGTAGTAGAAAAACATCATTATAAACAGCAGCACGAACATGAGTCATTATGAGCAGATGGTCACAGATGAACGCAGCAACAAGAAACAGATCAGTATCAACATGATGTGACATTTTGCAGTGTTTATTCTTATTATTTATTTATTCATGAGTCTGACAGCCTCAGGGTAGAAGCTGTTCCTCAGTCTAGTGGTTCTACATTTGATGCTCCTCAACCTCCGTCCCGAGGGGAGTGGTGCAAAGAGTGAGTGTGCTGGGTGAGTGAGGTCTTTCATGATGCAGGTGGCTCTTTTTCTGCATCTGGAGGTGTAAATGTCTGTGATGGTGGGGAGACTGACTCCCACAGACTTCTGTGCAGCCTTCACCACTCTCTGTAGAGCTTTCCTCTCTGCAACTGTGCAGCCTCCATGCCACACGTTGATGCTGGAGCACAGGACGCTCTCCACTGCACACCTGTAGAACGAGGTGAGGACTGAGCTTCTCAGACCAGCTCGTCTCAGCCGTCTGAGGAAGTAGAGTCTTTGATGTCCTTTCTTGATCAGGCTGGTGGTGTTGTTGCTCCAGTGAAGAAATATTAAACAATAAGGGACTGGTTAAGGAAGTAAAAGGGGAAATAATAAAATACGAGGAAGAAAATAATAATGGGGAAGTAGACCCGACAATTCTATGGGATACTATGAAAGCAGTAGAAAGAGGAAAGGTGATTGCATACACAGCGTTCACAAAAAAAAAAAAAAATGGAAATATGTCAGAAACAAAGAGTTTAAAAAAACTGGAACAACAGCATAAACAAACAAATGACCCAGAAACACTCAATCAGGCCAAAGAAGCAGAGGAAAAAATTGAAGAAATCCTGTTGGAGGAGGTGGAAAGGAAAGCTAGCAAAACAGACATTTTATGAAGGAGGACCTACAGCTACTAAAAACCTGGAAGACGCATAAAGAAACAGCAGGCATTACATACAATAAAATAAGGGGTGTTGTTCCATCTGAAGTCCATGACCATCTCCTTCGTCTTCTTTACATTGATGTGAAGGTTGTTCTTCCTGCACCAGCTCTCCAGGTGTTCCACCTCCTGCCTGTAGCTGGACTCATCATTGTTTGTGATGCATCCCACCACCGCTGTATCATCTACAAACTTTACAATATGACAGCCTGGATGGGTAGATGCACAATCATATGTGAGCAGAGTGAATAGGAGAGGGTTCGGTGCACAGCCCTGAGGGGAGCCAGTGCTGAGGGTTATGGTGGAGGAGGATAAGTTGTGGATCCTCACAGATTGAGGTCTGTTTGTTAAGAAGTCCAGAACCCAGTTGCAAATGGAGGGGCTTATGCATTTGACAACAAGACAGTGAGATTTGATTCATCCATCCATCCATCCTATGTCTTCCGCTTATCCGGGGTTGGGTCGCGGGGGTAGCAGCCTAAGTAGGGAGGCCCAGACTTCCCTCTCCCCAGCCACTTGGAGCAGCTCCTCTGGGGGAATCCCAAGGCGTTCCCAGGCCAGCCGAGAAACATAGTCCCTCCAGCGTGTCCTGGGTCTTCCTCTGGGTCTCCTCCCGGTGGGACATGCCCAGAACACCTCACCAGGGAGGCGTCCAGGAGGCATCCTAACCAGATGCCTGAGCCACCTCAACTGGCTCCTCTCAATGTGGAGAAGCAGCGGCTCTACTCTGAGTCCCTCCCAGATGACTGAGCTTCTCATCTTATCTCTAAGGGACACCCAGACACCCTGCGGAGAAAACTCATTTTGGCCGCCTGTATCCGAGATTTCGTTCTTTTGGTCACAATCCAAAGCTCATGACCATAGATGAGGGTAGGAACGTAGATCGACCGGTAAATTGAGAGCTTCGCCTTTTGAATCAGCTCTATCTTCACCACGACAGACCAGTACAGCGCCCGCTTCATTGCTGATGCTGCACCTATCCGCCTATCAATATCATGCTCCTTTTTTCTCTGATTCGTGAACAAGATCCCAAGATACTTAAACTCCTCCATTTGGGGCAGGACCTCCTCCCTGACCCAGAGAGGGCACTCTACCCTTTTCTGGCTCAAGACCATGCTTGGATTTGGAGGAGCTGATCCTCATCCCGGCCGCGTCGCACTCGGCTGCAAACCGCTCCAGTGAAAGCTGTAGATCATGACTTGATGAAGCCAATAGGACCACATCATCTGCAATAAACAGAGAAGCGATTCTAAGGTCACCAAAACGGACCCCCTCAACACCTTGGCTGCGCCTAGAAATTCTGTCAATAAAAGTTATGAACAGAATCGGTGACAAAGGGCAACCATGGCGAAGTCCAACTCTCACTGGGAACGAGCCCAACTTACTGCCGGTAATGTGGACCAAGCTCTGACACCGGTCATACAGGGACCTAACAGCCCATATCAAAGGGCCTGGTACCCCATACTCCCGGAGTACCCCCCACAGGGCTCCCCGAGGGATGCGGTCGAACGCCTTCTCCAAGTCCAAAAAGCACATGTAGACTGGTTGAGCAAACTCCCACGCAACCTCCAGGACCCTGCTGAGGGTATAGAGCTGGTCCAGTGTTCCACGACCAGGACGAAAACCACACTACTCCTCCTGAAGCCGAGGTTCGACTATCCGACGGACCCTCCTGTGAGAATCTTCTCAAAGCCATGCGGAAGTCATTCTCCATGGCCTCTCCGAACTCCTCCCACACAAGTTTTTGCCTCATTGACTACCTGAGCTGCATTCCACTTGGACTGCCGGTACCTTTCAGCTGCTTTCGAGGTCCCACAGGCCAAAAAGGCCCGATAGGACTCCTTTTTTCAGCCTGACAGCATCCCTCACCGCTGGTGTATGTATATATATATATATGTGCGTGTGTGTGTGCGTGCGTGCGTGCGTGCGTGTGCGTGCGTGTGTGTGTGTCCACCACCGGGTTCGAGGGTTACCGCCACAACAGACACCGACAACCTTGCGCCCACAGCTCTGATAAGCCGCCTCAACAATAAAGGCGTGGAACATGGCTCACTCTGACTCAATGTCCTCCCCCGGAACGTGTTCGAAGCTCTCCTGGAGGTGGGAGTTAAAGCTCCGTCTCACGGGAGACTGTGCCAGACATTCCCAGCAGACTCTCACTATATGCCCTCATACATCTCCTTATACATCTCCTCCTACATGTCTTTGCGTGATTGCAGCTACAGTGTGCGCTCTCAGGACATGATTACCTGCAGTGTTCCGTCAGTGAGGACTGAACTTGGAAAAAGGGCCTTCTCCTATTCCGCTCCAGCTTCCTGGAATATCTTACAAAAAGATCTGAAGCTCTCAAACTTGACTTCTCTAAATGGTTTTCAGAATCTGTTGGAATCCTGGCAAAAACCAATGCAGATTTGTTCCTGTCTTTGATTCTATACGTTTACCTTATAATGTTTTGCTAGTTTTTTGATACTTTGTTAAAAAAAAAAAAAAAATTTTTTTTTTTTCTCTCTTTTGTTTTCTATTGTTTATTGTTTGTTTGTTTGTTTATTGTTTAAGGAAATTCTACCATTGCTGTTCATTGTTCTTTAGTTTTAGCAGGTCGCTTTCGTAAATGAGCCCATGAGGTTCAAAAGATTTACCTGACTAAATAAAGGTTGAATGAAAAAAAAGAAATATGTTTGGGTCTGTCAGGTCTGATTGGCATCCTCCCTCACCATCGGAGCCAACTCACGACCAGGTAGTGGTCAGTGGACAGCTCCGCCTCCCTGTTCACCCGAGTGTCCAAGACATGCGGCCGCAGATCAGATGAGACGACAACAAAGTCGATCATCGAACTGCGGCCTAGGGTGTCCTGGTGCCAAGAGCACATATGAACCCCCTTATGCTTGAACAGGGTGTTCGTTATGGACAATCCATGACAAGCACAGAAGTCAAATAACAGAACACCACTCGGGTTCAGATCAAGGGTGCCGTTCCTCCCAACCAAACCTCTCCAGGTCTCAATGTCATTCCCCATGTGAGTGTTGAAGTCCCCCCAGTAGAACAAGGGAGTCCCCAGGAGGTGCACTCTCCAGTACTCCCTCCAAGGACTCCAAAAAGGGTGGTTAATCTGAGCTGCCGTTTGGTGCATAAGCACAAACAACAGTCATAGCTCATCCCCCCACACGTAGGCGAAGGGAGGCTACCCTTTCGTTCACTGGGGTGAACCCCAACGTACAGGCACCAAGATAGGGGGCAACAAGTATGCCCACTCCTGCTCGGCGCCTCTCACCAGGGGCAATTCCAGAGTGGAAGAGTGTCCAACCCCTCTCAAAGAAACTGGTTCCAGAGCCAGAGCCATGCGTAGAGGTGAGTCCAAATATTTCTAGCCGAAACCTCTCAACCTCACACACTAGCTCAGGCTCTTTCCCCACCAGAGAGGTGACATTCCACGTCCCAATAGCCAGCTTCTGTAGCCGAGGATCAGACCGCCAGGGTCCTCGGCCATCACATTGTACCCGACCCCTTTGGCCCCTCCCACAGGTGGTGAGCCCATGGGAAGAGATTCGATTCAATTCAGTCAGTTTAGTTATCAAGCGCCAAATCACAACAAAGTTGTCTCGGAGCACTTTACAGGAGCATTCACATACCGTATTCGGCAGAATATAACACGCTCCTGTGTATAACACGCTTTGTCCAATTATTGCCAATGAATTGGAAAAATCCGTAAATAACACGTGTCGGCGTTTAACATGCGTCTGACGTAACCGCCGACGTAACGCGTCATCCACCGCTGAGACAACCCGGAAATGTGGTCCATTGTGCAGCGAGAGCTGAATTCCATGAAAATTTAACTACAGAAACACCTAAAAATATATTTGTTAGCTGAATATATATGTTAGCTGAATATATATGTTAACGTGTCTTTATTTAATCTTTGTTAATAAATTATTACAAATCATCTGAATTTAAAACTTTAACACGAAGCGCGCACCCACACCACAGAGCATTTCCGCGTTGCAGCGAGATCTGAATTTCATTAAAATTTAACTACAGAATCACCTAAAAAAATTGTTAGCTGAATATATATGTTAACGTGTCTGTTTAATTTTTATTAATAAATGATTACAAATCAGCTGAATTTAAAATGTAAACAACACGATGCTTGATATGATTGATATGGGCTGTTAGGTCCCTGTACGACCGGTGTCAGAGCATGGTCCGCATCGCTGGTAGTAAGTCAGGCTCGTTTACGGTGAGAGTTGGACTCCGCCAAGGTTGCCCTTTGTCACGATTCTGTTCATAATTTTTATGGACAGAATTTCTAGGCGCAACCAAGGTGTTGAGAGGATCCGTTTTGGTGGCCTTAGAATTGCTTCTCTGTTTTTTGCAGATGATGTGGTCCTATTGGCTTCATCAGATCGTGATCTACAGCTTTCGCTGGAGCGGTTTGCAGCTGAATGTGATGCGGCCGGGATGAGGATCAGTTCCTCCAAATCCGAGGCCATGGTCTTGAGCCGGAAAAGGGTAGCATGCCTTCTCCGGGTCGGGGAGGAGGTCCTGCCCCAAGTGGAGGAGTTTAAGTATCTCGGGGTCTTGTTCACGAATGAGGGAAAACTGGAGCGTGAGATCGATAGGCGGATAGGTGCAGCGTCCGCAGTGAAGCGGGTGCTGTACCGGTCTGTCGTGGTGAAGAGAGAGCTGAGTCAAAAGGCAAAGCTCTCAATTTACCGATCGATCTACGTTCCCACCCTCATCTATGGTCATGAGCTCTGGGTTATGACCGAAAGAACGAGATCTCGGATACAAGCGGCTGAAATGAGTTTTCTCCGCAGGGTGTCTGGACTCTCCCTTAGAGATAGGGTGAGAAGCTCAGTCATCCGGGAGGGACTCGGAGTAGAGCCGCTGCTTCTCCACATCGAGAGGAGCCAGTTGAGGTGGCTCGGGCATCTGGTTAGGATGCCTCCTGGACGCCTCCCTGGTGAGGTGTTCCGGGCATGTCCCACCGGGAGGAGACCCAGAGGAAGACCCAGGACACGCTGGAGGGACTATGTTTCTCGGCTGGCCTGGGAACGCCTTGGGATTCCCCCAGAGGAGCTGCTCCAAGTGGCTGGGGAGAGGGAAGTCTGGGCCTCCCTACTTAGGCTGCTACCCCCGCGACCCGACCCCGGATAAGCGGAAGAAAATGGATGGATGGATGGACAACACGATGCGTGCACACAAAAAACAGACCCCGTTTGCAGCGAGAGCTGAATTTAATTAAAATTAAACTACCGTACATAAATGCCTAAAAAAAATTGTTAGCTGAATATATATGTTACAGTGTCTCTGTTTAAATTTTGTTAATAAATGCACTTTGACGGTTACAACAACATAAATACGGCGGCTTTAAAATTAATACACGTTCACCCCGCCCATAAAAATTACAGAAACAGATACCGTTTACAGTTTTTATTCAAACAAATTATTTACACTATTCAAATCCTTCAAACTCTTCGTCTTCCGTTTCGCTGGCAAAAAGTTCCAAGTACACCTCGCTGCAGGCCTGCAGCCTGCAGAGCGAGGCAGGTCACCGGTACAAGGTCCCTGTTCCTCTTCTTCCTCTTCCTCCTCGCTCTCTGAGTTCTCTGCTGCTGCCCATAGCGGCCGAAACTGGTACTGCACCATTTATGGCCAAAATGAAAAACGGCGATATCAGAGACAAAAATTGGTCTAAAAATATGGGGGGAAAATCCATAAATAACACGCTTCGGCATATAACACGTAGGACATTCAAATGAGTAATAAAACTGCGTGTTATACGCCGATTTTTACGGTACATAGAAAAGCCAATTAGTAAAGTTCTCTGTGAATCCAGAAGACAAGTTGAATTTTGCTTCGTTGCAGTCTCCCATCCCGAGTAAGCACAGTGGCAACTGTGGAAATAAATAAAACCCTCTTTTAAAAGAAAAAAACCTCCAGCAGAACCAGGCTCAGGACAAGCGGGCATCTGCTTTGACCGACTGGTTTGAGAGGACAAAAAAGAGACAAACGAACACAGAATGGTCGGTGTGTGGTGGACCACTAGGGGACTCTACTCACACCCAGTGGACCGGATGTTTTACCGGAAGTTTTATTGTGAAAGGTCCAGAGGACCGGATGTTTTATTGTGAAAGGGTTGATGTATAAGGTGTGTTTTTGGTGCTTACCGCCAGAACGGTAGGAGTTGATTAAAGTGAAGTTCTGCATCCCGTCTTCTGTGTCGTGTCGTCTCTTCATCTCCTCCTACACTGGTGACCTCGTGAATTGAACATGTCGACATCTGACGCTCCAGCCAGCTCTCCTCAGACGTCCGCTGCTGTGGAACCTCCACAGGCGGCCCCACTCGCTTTTTCGGTGGCCGTTAAAATCCCGGACTTCTGGCTGCACGACCCTCCGTCATGGTTCGTCCACATCGAAGCACAGTTTGCTCTTCGCGGGATTTCTTCAGACGACACCAAATACCACTATGTGGTCGCCTCGCTGGATCCGCTGTCCACCCGGCGGGCAATGAGCCTGCTCCGGGACCCTCCGGCACACGGAAAGTACGCCGCCCTCAAGCAGCTCCTCCTGCGGCGCTACTCACTCTCAGACGCAGAGCGTGCTGAGAAACCTTTTTCCCTCTTTGGTTTGGGCGATGGCACAGCTCTTGAGCTCATGGAGAGCATGTTGTCCTTGCTGGGACCAGACGACGGTGGTTTCCTTTTCCTCCACCTCTTCCTCCGCCAGCTACCGGCTCCAGTGCGCGCGGTCCTGGCCAACTCCCCGCTTCTGCAGCAGAGAGACTACCGCTTGCTGGCGGAAGAAGCCGACCGCATCCTCTGGGCTACGAGGACCTTCGCGGTCCAGGCGGCAGTCCCCGGATCTCCAGCAGCACTTCAGCTTCAAGCAACGCCCTCAGCGCCAGACGAGCCATCGGTGGTAGCAGGGGTCGCTACCCGCAGGCGTACAGGAGCCGCCTTTTGTTTCTACCACCAGCGCTTTGGCGCCAAAGCACGACGGTGCATCCCGCCGTGCAGCTTCAAGCCGCAGGGAAACGACAACGCCAGCGCCCGCTAGCAACCGCGGCCGTTGGCGACAAGGAAAGGCTGCTTTTCATCGAAGACTCGAGGTCGGGGAGGCGGTTCCTGGTGGACTCTGGTTCGCAGAAGAGCCTCGTTCCCCCGACTGGCTCCGACAGGTTGGCAGAAGGCTGCGGGCCGTTGCTAACTGCGGCTAATGGCTCTCCCATCAAGACGTTTGGTGAAAGGTTGGTGACTGTTTGTTTCCATGACCGGGACTTCCAGTGGAACTTTGTGGTAGCTGCGAGCTCAGTTCCTATTTTAGGGGCTGATTTTCTTTGTGCTCACGGGCTCCTTGTTGATGTTGCTAACAGACGTTTGATCGACGCTGTGTCTTTTTCGTCACTGCCTTGTGCTACACGAGGAGCTGGGCCTTTAATGCATGCTAACTTTTTAGCTTCGGGTAACGTGTTTCAGCGTTTATTGTCTGAGTTCCCCTCACTGACTGTTCCTAATTTTGCCAACACAAACACAAAACATGGGATCGAACATTATATCCCCACAACGGGCCCCCCGGTTTTCGCACGTGCACGCCGCCTCGATGCTACTAAGCTAGCAATCGCGCAGGAAGAGTTTGCTAACATGGAGCGTTTAGGCATCGTGCAACGTTCAAACAGTCCATGGGCCTCCCCCCTGCACATGGTGCCCAAGGCAGACGGCAAATGGCGACCATGTGGGGATTTCCGCCGCCTTAATAACATCACAGAAAACGATCGTTATCCCATCCCCCACATCCAGGATTTTTCAGTGCACCTGGCTGGGACCTCCATTTTTTCTAAAGTAGATTTAGTACGGGGGTACCACCAGGTTCCTGTGCATGTGGAGGATGTCCCTAAGACCGCTGTTATCACTCCTTTTGGCCTGTTTGAGTTTTTGCGCATGCCTTTTGGTCTTAAAGGTGCAGCCCAAACGTTCCAGCGGTTGATGGATTCAGTCTTAAGGGGATTGTCCTTCGTATTTGTGTACTTGGACGACATCCTGGTGGCTAGCAGCTCGGCTGAACAGCACATGTCCCACCTCCGTGAGGTTTTTCAGCGCCTAGCAGCACATGGCCTGATTGTAAATACAGCGAAATGCCAGTTTGGGTTGCCAGTCATTGACTTTTTGGGCCACCGCATTTCTGCCAGTGGTGCTGTCCCGTTACCAAACAAAGTGCAGGCGGTGTCCAATTTTCCACAGCCCCAGTCTGTTAAAGCGCTACAAGAATTTTTGGGAATGGTTAATTTCTATAACCGTTTCCTCCCCAGGGCAGCACAACTGCTGCGACCGCTCTATGGAGCGCTAAAAAAGAAAAAGCCCAACGACAGTGTTGACTGGACACCAGAACGCCTACAGGCATTTGGTGATGCTAAAACTGCATTGGCCACTGCTGCCCTTTTGGCCCATCCATCCCCAGCGGCACAAATAGCTTTGACAACAGACGCATCTGATGTTGCGGTGGGGGCTGTGTTAGAACAGCAGGTTTCCGGGGTTTGGCAACCACTTGCATTTTTCAGCCGTACGCTACGGGACAATGAGCTTAAATACAGTGTTTTTGACAGGGAGTTGCTGGTGCTTTACCTGGCTACACGCCATTTCAGATTTTTCCTGGAGGGCCGCCAGTTCACTGCATACGTTGACCACAAACCCTTGGTGTTTGCTATGTCGAAAATTTCTGACCCCTGGTCTGCTCGCCAGCAACGCCACCTTGCAGCGGTGTCTGAATTTACTACGGACATTCAGCATGTGGCTGGCAAATCCAACGTGGTGGCCGACTGTCTCTCCCGGGTGCTGATCTCTCCCGTGTACGTTGGCATCGATTTTTCTGCTATGGCTGCGGACCAACGTAGCGACGCAGAAATACTCGAGCTCCAGTCCGGGCCCACAGGCCTCGAGTTGGAGGAACGGCAGGTGAATGACGGAGGTCCTCTCCTGCTCTGTGACGTTTCTACTGGCAGGCCCCGCCCTCTGGTTCCAGTTTCATGGCGACGCCGCGTTTTTGATTCTTTACATTCCCTTTCTCATCCAGGTGTTAGAGCCTCTGTGAAACTGGTCGGTTCGAAGTTTGTTTGGCCCGGTCTGCGTAAAGCAGTTAAGGAGTGGGCAGCAGCGTGTGTCCCATGCCAGCGTGCTAAGGTTAACAGGTACACCAAAGCACCTTTGGAACCTTTCTCCATTCCTGGTCGGCGGTTTGACCATGTGCACGTAGACCTGGTGGGCCCTCTGCCTCCATCACAGGGTTTTACTCATCTGCTGACTATGATAGACCGGACCACCAGGTGGCCTGAGGTGGTTCCTCTGGCATCCACAACGTCTGCAGTGGTGGCCCGGGCATTTTTGTCTACCTGGGTTGCGCGTTTTGGCCCCCCTTCAGACATTACATCGGACAGGGGCCCTCAGTTTGTTTCTGAGCTTTGGTCTACCATGGCCAAGGGTCTGGGGACTAACGTCCACAGGACCACCGCTTACAACCCCCAAGCTAATGGTTTGTGTGAACGGTTTCACAGGTCATTGAAAGCTGCACTTCGTGCTGCATTGACCGGTGACAACTGGATTGACCGTCTTCCCTGGGTTTTGTTGGGTTTACGTACCGCAACCAAAGAGGACCTGAGCTCTTCCCCGGCTGAACTGGTTTTCGGTCAGCCTGTGCGCGTCCCCGGTGAGTTTTTACCTGAGGTACCCTCACCACAGTTCGCTCCACCGTTGCTCCATTTTTCATCTCAGGAGGGCTCTTTTCGTGTCCCTGGCCCGGTACACCATTGTTTACCGCAGTCATTTGTCCCTAAGAGTCTGGAGTCCTCTAAATTTGTTTTTGTCAAACACAATGCACACAGGACACCACTACAGCCTTTGTATGATGGCCCATTTCGGGTTCTTCAACCAGGTCCAAAACACTTCCTTTTGGATTTAGGGGGTCGCACTGAGACTGTCTGTATCGATAGGCTTAAACCAGCTCATGTTATGTCAGATGATCAGGTTGTTACGGCCCAGGCTCCTCGCAGGGGCAGACCTCCATCCACGTCGCTAACGGACTGCTGTCCTCCTTCCAGTGACTCTCAACGACCAACGGAGCCCGACCCTTCTGCAGGCCCTCCTCGTCGCCCTCCGCTTCATCAGACTGATTACGCAGGGCCCAGGTTCAGCCGTTCTGGTCGTTTGATCAAACCTAAAATGCTGGACTAGTGATGGACCTTACTGGGTGTTCTGGGGGGGCGTGTGTGGTGGACCACTAGGGGACTCTACTCACACCCAGTGGACCGGATGTTTTACCAGATGTTTTATTGGGAAAGGTCCAGAGGACCGGATGTTTTATTGTGAAAGGGTTGATGTATAAGGTGTGTTTTTGGTGCTTACCGCCAGAACGGTAGGAGTTGATTAAAGTGAAGTTCTGCATCCCGTCTTCTGTGTCGTCTCTTCATCTCCTCCTACAGGTCCAGATATAGGTCCAGGTGTACTTGAAAGACAAAAACACATGTTAGGATACGAAAAAATGATTACAAATATAAAACAGGTTAAACATAGTAAGAGTGAAAAAGTGTGGTCAGTTTGTCCTCCAGCAGTCTAAGCCTATAGCAACATAACTAAGGGACAGCTCAGGAAATCCAAGCTGACCCTAACTACTGTATAGGATTTATCCAAAAAGAAAGTCTTAAGCCTAGTTTTAAAACTGGACAATGTGTCGGCCTCATGGACAGAAACTAGAAGTTGGTTCCACAAGAGAGGAGCCTGATAACTGAAAGATTTGCCTCTCATTCTGTTTTTGTAAATTCTAGGAACTGCCCGTAAACCTGCAGCCTGAAGGCCCCAATATACCTGTTTCTTTTGCCTCACGCCGCTCGGCGCCGTGGGAGCGCCGCGGCAAAAGCCTTTGATCGCGGGCGTGAACGCGCCAAGCTCAAATTTTACTACGCCTACGCGCGCGTGTTGATAAACTGCCTCGCGTGTCAGCAAATGACCAATCAGCGACCTCAATTTGTCCTGTAGCCTGCACTCCAGAGAGCTGCGCTTGCACAGAGTATAATATGAACTGCCTACGCGCAGCTCACGCCAGTCCAGCGGCGCTGGGCACAAAGAACAGTATACTGGGGGCTTGAGGGTGAAGTGTTCTGTTAGGAAAATATGGAACAATAAGATCTGTAATATAAGATGGAGCTAGGTTGTTGAGAGCTTTGTAGGTTAGAAGTACTTTGTAGGATTTTGAATTCTATTCTGGATTTGACTGGGAGCCAATGGAGAGAAGCTAAAACTGGAGAGGTATGATCTCTCCTAGTACTCCAGTTAACACTACTTTGACTAATGCCGGGTTCCTACCAAACGCGTTTTGCACATCAAAAACGCTCGTACCGCACTGTGTTGGCTGCTTGTCAACAGATGTCTGTTCACATCGAACGTGTCTGCAGACGCGCAGTGGGAGCAGCGTCTGGCTCCTTTTCCGGTCGTTTTTGTTTTGCTTTTGTACACCGGGCAGATAAAATCAACTGTTCGTGAGCCTCGTTACTACTTGAGTGGGTTTTCTACGAGCCGAACTGCAGCTCTGAAAGTCTTTGTTGAGATTAAAACGTTTTTTTAATTTTTGGGGTGATCGTACGCTTGAGTGGACAGCAGCAACTGTAAAAATGCCAAGTTTCTTACCGGAGGCTGGTTTCTTCATGGAGGCTTGTTGGGCTAAGTTAAAAAAGTCCAAAAAAAAGTCCCGTCGTCGTTGCGTCATCACATAGCAGAGCCTCTCCCGATTGGTTGCTGCGACGCGGCGAGCAACCGAAGTAGGTCATGGTTCATTTAGTTGAAGTTGAGCAACGGCTGCTGTAGATGCGCCGCGAGCTCAGAAAAGACCTGCCGCACCGTGCCGCGTTGCTCGGACTACTCAAACCTCGCCGCGTCACGCTTCGCCGCCCCGCGATGCTCGGACACATAGACATTGCATGTGAACCGGCTGCTTCGGCTGCGCGAAACGTGTTTGGTGGGAACCTGGCATAAGGCTGCGCTTTTTTGTGCAAGTGAACTTGGCTTCTAAATCCCCCGTTCCCTTTCTGTGAGCTAGATAATATCGATTCACGTGCTAATGACCCCACAGCTCATTAATTCTACACCTACACCCCC
>JBBPBX010003024.1:0-19894 GCA_038048925.1 Garcialebias charrua | reverse complement strand
AATACAGGTAGTCCCCGAATTACGAGCGCTCTGATCTACGAGGTTCCAGACTTACGAGCTGGCGAATTTTCGGAAAAAACGCAAAAAATACTGAGTTTTCATGTGTTTTTTCACCACAGTTAGTTAGTTAAGCATATAGACACACGTTTCCGATCATTTTTATGCACTCATAAGCAGTTTTTGGATGAAAATAGAGTGTTTGTAGTCGCGCTAGCGAAAACCGTTCCAATTTACGAGCGAATTTCCGGATTTACGAGAGAAATGGCGGCCGTTCCAAATTACGAGATTTCCGGTTTACGAGCGCCTCGTTGTAACGGATCTCGCTCGTAAATCGGGGACTACCTGTATATGGCAGAGGAAATTAGGTTCAAGATACATAAACTGTGACAAAAAATAAGTTTTGAAAAATAATGTAAAATTTAGAAAAACTTTTAAAAATAAGCGCGGATGCACTCGTTAGAATGGAACATTTGGAATGCATAACATTCGCATTATAAGTATTTCCAAATGTCCCAAAACACAGAATTGCAATAAATGAATGGGACATTTGGAAAAATGCTAAATCCCTGCTCTTAGGCATTCCAAATATCCCAAAATTGAGTTAAAGTTTAAGTTTTGTGCCCCCACTCAACACATCTCCAGGGCAAAAACATGTGAATAGGAGGCCTTGAGAAACTTTGTAATGCAGTCAGGCATGGTGGGTGTGTCTGAGTTACATGCAAGCATATTTATAACAAAAGGCAGTTAATGGCCTGCAAATTGTTGAGGAGAAGGAGGGGGTTTGTCCTTAGGATCTTGAAAATTCAGTCACTCTAGTGTTAAGACTCTGGCAGCAGCATTTTTGGATTAACTGAATATGATTTAAAGAAGTATTTGGACACCCAGATAATAAACCATTGCAATAGTCCAGTCTAGACATGGTAAATGCATGAACCAGTTTTTGTGCAGCAGTTTTAGATAAGATGTTTCTAATTTTAGTGATATTGCGCAGGTGGAAGAAGGAGGTTCTAGTAACGTTTTTATTGTGGGTGATAAAAGACATGTAAATGACATGTGACTGCATATGCATGTACTGTACATACTGTATATGTATGTATATGGGTATGGGTATCAGTGACGGCTGGTGATGATATTTTTAGGGTGGGCTAATTTACACACACACACACACACACACAAACTTTTGCCAACAACAGAAATCACTGATTTCAAAAGCAGAGGCGGTCCTAGCCTATTTGGCGCCCTGGGCGAGCAACCCCAGCCCCCCCCCCCCCCGCTAGGTTGCCAGTGGGGTTCCTCTCTCAGAAAATTTTGAATTAAATAGATGCCCTTTCCTGCATTTTGGTGATTCTGGTGTATTTTAATGGGTTGTTCAACATCTAGTTTTATCTATATATAAACTATTCGATAAGTATTTTAGAGTTAATGGCAGAACAAGAAGTAGCCTGAGACAAACATGTAGCATTAACACTGTATGAACATTATTCAAGAATTGTTTCTATAAGAACATTATCAAATATTTTATATGAACAGTAAGATACTAGCAATAATTGTAAGAGGGGGACAGTTGAACACGGAGGCCTCCACCCCTGTTTAATGATGGACGGTTTCTTTTCACAAAGATGGCCTCCTTCACTCCTCTCTCAAACCATCGTTTTTCTGTATCAAGGAGGAACAATGACTGAGTTTGTCACAGCTCCTCAGACTGAAGAAGTCTTTTTGATACAAAGAAGAATCTGTCCAGAGGACTACATTTATTGAGCCTTCATCAGAACAATAATCTGTAAAGATTTAGCACATTTGATATGGAAAACACATTTTGATCTAACCAATTAATATATTTTCAATGGCAAAATATGCAGGCTTATTTCATATTACTTTCATACTATTCCCTTTCATTGCTTTATGTATATATATTATCTTACTTTTAATGATAAAAATATAATGAGTCACTACTGTGGTTTAGAAAGTGTTTATATTGGAACTAATGTTTGTTCACACACAGTTAGAACAGCTCACCTGTCCCTTCATACTGACAGGAACAATCCCCTCATCACTCTGACACTAAATCACATTTTAAAAATTGTCATAACACAAATCTCCCCTTTTTACAAATACTTATCAATTCAGGCCAATTTCTCTAAAGGGTTGAATCATCTACATCTCATGGCACTTTTCATATAGAGCAGCTCTTCACCAGACTCATATAATATTATTTAAATTATATAACAGTATGTCACAATGCCACACACCACAAAATGCATTGACTTCATAATTAACTTGAACGGTGGTTTGCAGCAGACTTCAACATCATGCCTCACCTGTACATTTAGCTGCGTCTGTTTCCAGAGCTTTTCTCTTTTTAATCCTTCTCTTCTCACTCTGCACCGCACGTAGTGTCACCTCCACGCACGTAAAAACGAAACTGAAAGTGGAAGAGGTGCACGGTGCACTCCAGCAGCTGCTGCGGTGAGGACATGTGAATAAATGAAGGGCATGAACTTGTTGTTTCCCCTGTCCATTGTCGTGGCTGATATTTTGTTGGAATCTGGCAGAAATGATAATATTTTCCATTGAAACTGCTGCGCGAGGCGTTTCTGGGCGGAGCTTGGTAAGGTCCATTGTACGTCCACCCTAACTGGCTTATTTCTGTGGCACTGGGCTGATCCTGGGCTGATCAGAATTAGCCCCAATGAGCCGCAAACTGAAGGGGCGTGGCGAGACGCATGTCAATCATTCTGAACCACAGAGACATTGAATTAAAATGGGCTGTGAAAAATTAGCCCTGCAAAACGACGCTGGGATCTTCCCAGATGGTTTAGCACCAGTTTTTGTTGTAAATTTCACTAAATAAGACACATTATTTTTAAATTCTGTTTATTTTTAAGTTGTTATTTATAAATTGTTTATAATTATATAATTATATTATAATTATACAGGGAACCCCCGTGTTACGAACGAGATCGGGACCTAAGAACGGTTCGCAGCTCGATCCGTTCGTAGGTAGGGGGTGAAAATTATATTTAAAAAAAAAAATTATTCATTCATTCATTCATTCAACCTTTATTTATCATGCTAACGGAGCGCGCGCACACATTTAAGCATGTAAAGTAGTGTACTGTAATGTTAAACATTGCTATTCACATTTACAGAATAAATAAAAATATATTTTCTTACTTTGAGATGGTCAAAGCCGACATCTTAGGTTGCCATGCGTTGATTGTTTTCGGGCCGAGCAGCGCGGGCCACCGCAGCTGCTCCAGGCCTGTGTTAGCTAGCTGGCTAGCTTCTGCTAGCCAAGCCATGAGCTAGTGTTGGAGCGGCGGCGCGATCAATCTGCAGCTCCTGCTCCAGCCGCTGCTCCAGCCTGAGACGTCCACAGAGCTATTCCAGCTAGTAATTAATCCACATGATGCGATCCTGGTCACCAGTGTTCAAAAGGCCGGCTCCCGTGTTAGCTCCAGTGTTAGCTCTGGAGCTAGCCAGGCCGGAGGTGTAGCCAGGCCGGCCGGAGGTGTTCGCACGGCGGCCTGGCACGATCGGCGATAAATCCGCTGCCTGAGACATCCACAAAGTTCACAGAGACGTTTCCAGCTAGTAATTAATCCATATGAAGCCATCCTGGTCACCAGTCTTCGTCCAGCTCTCGGCAGCTAACCTAAGATGGCGTCCGGTCCGGTGTTCTACATTAATTTGTGACCGGAGACCCCAGTGACTGAACCTTAAATAGCGTCCGGTGTTCTACATTAATTTGTGACCGTGTAAACTGAAGACCTACTTCCTGTTTCCCAAAATTGCTCAAAAATTGCTCAAAAATGATCAGAAATGATCTTTTTTATCATAATTATTATTTATAAAGCCTTTAAAACAACCAGAGCTGCAACAAAGTGATGTACACATGAAATTAAGAACATTTAAACACAAAAAAAAAAAAAAAAAAAAAAAATTTTTTTTTTTTTTTTTTTAATTCATATTTTTATTAAATATGATATGTTCGTAAGTCCCGTGGTTCGCAGGTCGATGGGGTCGTAGGTCGGGGGTTACCTGTATAATGTTTAACCTTTTTATTGTGAATACCAGGTAGGGCTTAGCCCCACTAGCCCACTTATACGAGCCGTCACTGATGGGTATATATATTTATGGAGAACTACTCTTGGATTGGCAGACTGGGGTGGTGGTTCCCCTATTCAAAAAGGGGGACCGTAGGGTGTGTTCCAACTATAGAGGGATCACACTCTTAAGCCTCCCTGGTAAGGTCTATTCAGGGGTTCTGGAGAGGAGGGTCCGTCGGATAGTCGAACCTCGGATTCAGGAGGAGCAGTGTGGTTTTCGTCCTGGTCGTGGAACACTAGACCAGCTCTACACCCTCAACAGGGTCCTGGAGGGTGCGTGGGAGTTTGCCCAACCAGTTTACATGTGCTTTGTAGACTTGGAAAAGGCATTCGACCGCGTCCCTCGGGGGGTTCTGTGGCGGGTACTCCGGGAGTATGGGGTACCAGGCCCATTGATATGGGCTGTTAGGTCCCTGTACGACCGGTGTCAGAGCTTGGTCCGCATTGCCGGCAGTAAGTCAGGCTCGTTTCCGGTGAGAGTTGGACTCCGCCAAGGTTGCCCTTTGTCACCGATTCTGTTTATAACTTTTATGGACAGAATTTCTAGGCGCAGCCAAGGTGTTGAGAGGATCCGTTTTGGTGGCCTTAGAATCGCTTCTCTGTTTTTTGCAGATGATGTGGTCCTATTGGCTTCATCAGCTCGTGATCTACAGCTTTCGCTGGAGCGGTTTGCAGCTGAATGTGATGCGGCCGGGATGAGGATCAGTTCCTCCAAATCCGAGGCCATGGTCTTGAGCCGGAAAAGGGTAGCGTGCCCTCTCCGGGTCGGGGAGGAGGTCCTTACCCAAGTGGAGGAGTTTAAGTATCTCGGGATCTTGTTCACGAATGAGGGAAAACTGGAGCGTGAGATCGATAGGCGGATAGGTGCAGCGTCCGCAGTGAAGCGGGCGCTGTACCGGTCTGTCGTGGTGAAGAGAGAGCTGAGTCAAAAGGCAAAGCTCTCAATTTACCGATCGATCTACGTTCCCACCCTCATCTATGGTCATGAGCTTTGGGTTATGACCGAAAGAACAAGATCTCGGATACAAGCGGCTGAAATGAGTTTTCTCCGCAGGGTGGCTGGACTCTCCCTTAGAGATAGGGTGAGAAGCTCAGTCATCCGGGAGGGACTCGGAGTAGAGCCGCTGCTTCTCCACATCGAGAGGAGCCAGTTGAGGTGGCTCGGGCATCTGGTTAGGATGCCTCCTGGACGCCTCCCTGGTGAGGTGTTCCGGGCATGTCCCACCGGGAGGAGACCCAGAGGAAGACCCAGGATACGCTGGAGGGACTATGTTTCTCGGCTGGCCTGGGAACGCCTTGGGATTCCCCCAGAGGAGCTGCTCCAAGTGGCTGGGGAGAGGGAAGTCTGGGCCTCCCTACTTAGGCTGCTACCCCCGCGACCCGACCCCGGATAAGCGGAAGAAAATGGATGGATGGATGGAGAACTACTGCAAAGCCATGAATATTCTAAGTCTTTTATACATGTCTTTTGTTGTGTTCTGTCGTGTTCTTTGCAGGTTTACAGACGGCGGTCGGGTGTGTTTGCCTTGTGCTTTCTGTGTGTATTTGTTATGTTCCCTTTCAGTCTGGTCTCTCAGTGCAACATACTTGCTATGGGAATTGCGCCCCCACGCGATTACCTGAAGGAATATACTCACGCCTTTACGGCTAGGGGCATCACCGTCGCGCCAGAGGCCCCGCCCTCTGGGTACTTAAGCGGCTTGCGCCCCTCCATCTTTCTCTTTTTTGCCCTTCACCTCGCTAAACCTGAACTACCTCTTTGCGGGACTTCTCTGTTGCTTCATCGCTCAATTTGAGGTGAGCTTGCTCCCTGCATAGAGCGCACAGAGAATTATTCCTGCGTACTGCTGGACTAGCGAAAGCTAGTCCGGTACATTTCTCTTAACCCCAAAGTATTTTCTCTCCTCTCTCTATAGATTGCTTCGCTCGACGGCGCTAACTACGCCACAAGAAAAAAGCTATTTTGCTAACTCCTAGCGAGCTAGCCAACGAAAGCGACGCGACGGAGGAGACATTTCAAGAAAAAAGATTCTGGAAGGACTTACCCGCCTTATCTCGGACATGCCTCCGGAGAAAGGAAAGCAAAAGGCGAGACTTCCAAGGAAAACCAGCGGGACGGTGAGCCCAACTTCGCGCGCCTGTCCCAATGGATGTGGTTTCTCCCTCGCAGCAACGGACACCCACGAGGCCTGTCCAGTCTGCCTGGGAATGCTTCATGCAAAAACAGCACTGGATACCCCCGACTTTTGCCCACACTGCAGCCTCATGATGGATGCGGTGCTGCGGCATCGGGTTGACCTCGTCGCCAAAGCCATGGGCAACTCAGCAACACCAGCGGACACGGACACCACGGAGCCCCTCACTCCCACGCCGGAGCTAGAGAACATGGCTCTACATGACAGCACACGAGTCGAATGGGGCGACAGCCCTGACGTGCTGGCTCCTATGGTGGACCTAACAGTCGAGTTAGACACCCGTGGCATGATGAACGAGGACGAGATCTCGATTTCAGCCTCGGGCGAATTTTCAACGGAGGAGGCAGACGTTGAACTGGAGGATCAGGGTGAAGATCTCTCCCAGACCCCGGTACCTGTGCTCCCTGTGCAGAAACCAACTTTTTCATCCCTGCTCTGTTCGACTTGTGCCACAGAGCAACGGACGCGTTGCACATCCCATGGCCCAAACCTCCACCTCATCAACAGGTCACGAGGCTGGCAGGAAACTATTTTTACTCGAAGCAGTAGGCCGCCACGAGGCAAAGGATACCCATTTTCCCAGACTTCCTCACAGAACTAACTCGCACCTGGACTAAACCAAGAGCCCCTATGCTCCTTCCCCTCTCACAGTTCCTCGACGTAGATGGGATGGATGAGGTGGGAATAGCTAACGTGCCTCAAATTGAGCACACATTAGCATCTCACCTGGCTCCTAAGTCATCAGGAACAAAACTACCTCTTCCCAGTAAGGCTTGTCGAGCTTCAGCGTCTCTACTCGAGAAGTGCTACAAGGCTTAGGGACTCGCGGCACGTGCCATGAACGCGTCCGCGTTAATGTAGGCTTACCTGGACAAAAAACTGCAACAGTTCCAGGTAACAACGTACAAGCAGGCGGCCGCCGACTTGCTGGACGAAGCCCGCAGAGCAACAGACTTTGTGCTCCATATGATGGGGACAGCTGCTGTTGCACAGGGCAGAGAAATGGCGGAAGTGGTCATCGCGATCCGCCACCTCTGGATGACTTTAACAGATCTCCCGGAGGGACAAAAGGTGCCTTTTCTCCACCACTCGATAGAGCCGACAGGATTGTTTGGTAAAGCTTTGGAGCGAATTCAGACCAAGCTGGATCAAAGACGCAGACAGGCGGAAGCTCTCTGGGTGGGCATTCCCCGGAGAAGCTTAGCCCCCCCAAGGGAGTCTGCTGGAAGCAGACCTACGCAGTCTCGGCACCACTCGGCAATGCATGCCCCACCGCAGAAGCGGCCAGAATACGAGGAAGAGCCCAGGCAAAGAGCCCAGGCAAAGACCCCCACCGGACCGGCCTCGCACCGAGCTCGCATGGAGCAAAAACAGGTTTGTTGCCCGCCAGGCAACCAAACACAGGGCCTCCTCGGCGAATCAAGACACCAGACAAAAACATGCCTGATGAATCAGGTCCACGTTTCCACATTACACGATCACCCGCCCACGTGGTACTGGGAATGATCCCTTCATGTCCAGACTTTACTTGTAACACAGTACAAAAAGCTGGTATATTTACAGCATGCACAAATCATGCTTTCTCTGCTGTGAGTGACATAGAATCATGTACGTCATTGCACATAAGCATGAATAAAGCTCATGAAACAGCTCCTCTCTGTTTTATTATTAGCACTTTGAGATTTTCATTAATGAAAAGTGCGTTATAAATTGAATTCATTATTATTATTATTATTGACTCTCAAAAAAAAAAAACACACAAATATCTTAAGCAAAACAGGNTTATTGACTCTCAAAAAAACAACAACAACAACAACACACAAATATCTTCAGCAAAACAGGTCCCTCTGGCCTGCAAGCCGTCATAAAGGGAGGGGGCCTTTTTCCCCCCCTCCTTCACGGCCCACGGGGTATTTGCCTAATCAATAAACCCCAGCAGGGTGCCTCTGATTCATCTGCAGTAAGCAGACACAGAGGCGTTTGCAAACACCTCCACACCTCTCATGGAGACAGGTGAGGAAGGTCACGTGCTCAAGCCCTCGCTCCATTGTGAACGATGGGGCAGCCAATACACTAACCAGATGAATACGTGACATGTCTGCACCTTAGGGAGGCAAGCTGACAGAGTCTAACGACGGGGGGGCTACATCAGATCTCAGGCAGCCACAAATTTCACACCTTCACAGTAGCAACTGTGTTCAGGCTGCTGTGGATGAAAACAAATCAGAGCTGAATCAGATCTCTCTTCCTGTTTTTTGAGGGGGACTGGGCTCTTTATCACCAAATAATCTGAAGTCTACCAAACCAAAAGGAACATCCCCACGTTCTCACGTTGCAGCCGCTCCTTTGTTATTAACGAGGGACATGCAATGTCCAAGCAGTAGTCAGACAGCATGTGACCTCCCGCTCTGTGCTGATCCAGATCTGCTTTCAAACATAATTCTCAGAACTTGGTCGGTTTAGCTGGTACCAATGCTCCATTAAAGCCAAGGACCAGTGAACTGGACCACTCCAGAAAACGGATAGGAGTCAGAAGATCTGCTCGTTTACATAACTCGCAGTCTCACAGCCCTAGGACTCCAAACTTGGAGGAGGAAAATAAACTTTCTGCTCCAATCCTGTCTAATAAGGTGACAGGTTACATCTGCCCTCAATTACCCATGAGCAGGGTAACTTGGGGGCACGTCGGAAAGGAGGCCTTCTTCCCAACCTGGTTGACCCCAGGGGTTAACAGCCTCTGTGTCAACAGAAGAGGCAGTACAGCCACTTAGGCCAGGAACTGCCAAAAGTCTCAGCTTGTTGGCTGAAAAGAACAGGTTGATGGCGTCAGGTCTGCCGGAAAATGTGGTAATAACCATACAAAATGCCCGTGCTAGATCAACACAATCTCTATACGTACAAAAGTGACATATTTTTGAAGCCTGGTGCTCAGAAAGAAATATTATTTCTTATGCATGCGACTTGGCTCAGCTCCTGACTTTCCTTCAGGACTTACTGGAAAAAGTTCGTTCTTATTCAACGATTAAAGTTTTCCTATCAGCTATTTCAGCCTGTCACGAAGGCTAGGGACACAGGACACCCGGAGCACATCCAATCATAATAAGATTTATGAAGGGTGTCCTTTAGACTAAACCACCCAGCAGGACCCTGACCCCTGGTTGGGATCTTGGCCTGGTCCTGGGGGCTCTCTGTGACCCCCCATTCGAGCCACTGAGCGAGGTTAAGACAGATTTATTATCTTATAAAACTGCTCTACTTCTGGTACTTTGCTCGGCAAAACGCCTGGTTTCTTTTTAAAAACATAAAAAGAAAAGAAAAACCCATGCATTTAAGGCCTTTTAACATTTGCAAAATTTTTACAAGGTTGGTTGTATGTATACAGAAAATATAAGTGAGAAGCTTGTATTATTGTTCTTGTATATTTTTAAACTGAGTGATTATACATGCGGGGAGCGGTTACTGTTGTAACGAGAGAAATATATGAAGTAGCAGAAAGCTGAAGCTTTTCTCGAGGAGACTTGTTTACTTAAACAAGTGTATTATTGTTTAATCATTTACCTCATTATTTTAAAGACTGTATTGAACGTCCTATCTACGAAAGTAGTGAGGTTAACGAGGGACAAGTGAACGCAACATAGAGAAAAACGGGACAGGGGGTTGATGGGAAGAAGAAGAAAGGAGAGGCGGGAAAGAGAAAGAAAAAGAACGGATGGAGATTGTTGCTAAGACGACAGACGTTGAGGTGGGAGAACAAAGTGGACTGTTTTAGTCACAAGTAAACCTATACAAAGTGTATAGGAAACCTGCAGAAGTGTCTGAGGGAAGAAAGGCAGAGGAGAACTGCTTCTGATCCGAGGACAGTGCGGCTGATCCAAAGTGGCGAGAGAAAAGCGTCAACATGGCGACGCTGCTCCAGTGAGACTAAAAAGTAGTCCTGCAAATCAGGTGGCTGAGTTCTAAAAGAAATTGGACTCACAAAGCAACTTTGACGACGGAGAGGACATCTACTGACGAGCGCAGGTCGGTGTTGGTTGTTTAAACGGGGGAGAAGAGGATTTCCACGACGACAGCGCACCCTAGCTTCATCAGGCCTGCAACGCAAGCATATTACCGGTACCGGGTTGTGTTGGTGTGTGTGTGTGTGAGTGGGGCCCGTGTGTGATATTGTGTTTAGAACGGTACAGTTACGTTAAATTTATGGAGTTCTGTTAGTGACAAAAATTGAATTCTGGTTATATTACAACAATGGTTAAGAGAAAGGAGCTTTAATAAAAAACAAAAACACAAAGTTAAAGTGAGAAAAAGTGCTTTACAGTATTGGTTTTATTTTATTTTGGGAACATGTCAAATGAGAATTAAAGACCATACTTTATTGTTGTTTTACATCATTTTGGGGTATTGTGCAGCTTCATGTGGTGGAAGAGTTATTTTTCTAAGTTCTTATTAAAAGAAACTGTTCAGTTAGTTGGTTGTCTGGAGTGATTTATGTTACATTAAAGGTGTGTATGGTAATTAGGTGAGTAAGGATTTACTCAACATAGGTAAACCTGCGTGGTATCTACCAGAACTTAACGAACCCAAATAGCCACCCCACCAGTGAGTTTAAGTTCTTGCCCCAGTTACTGGCGGACAGAGCAGTGGGGTGCTACACAAGGTTAAAAGATGATGTCACAGACACTTTAAAAATCAGGTGTTCACAGTTTTTAATACTCATAGCATACAGAAGGTTGATTGATTCGAAAAGAAATGTATATTAATAATTTATGTAAAATTAAGGAGCCAAGAACAACGTACCTTCAACGTATTTACAATCCGAGGGCTTTAAAAATGTACAAATCGTCTACCCAGCTGTTCATAGATTAGACCAGCCAAGATGGAGGTTGAGACAGGAACGCCCCGGCTCACCCCCACACAGTCACATGCGTTCCAAAGCTTTATAAAGAGTCTCACACAGCCTGACTGTCTTTGTGAACTGCCCTCTCACAAAATGTGCCTGTAGAGTGATAGTTTATTTCCTTGCACATTTCTTTGACAGTTGAACATTTTGAGCCCTGATTGAAAATGTTTGTGTGCAGATTAAACAAAAGTTACTACTGTAACTACGGTTCTATGAATCCAGGATGACCGCCAGAGGCGGTGCTTAGCACTGAATGAGCATTCTTGCGCATGCGCAGGGCGAGTACAAATGACAACAACGTCACCCCGTGACCAGCCGGGACCCACGTGACTATATTGGCACGTGGCACCCGGCAAACGATCCCTCAAACTTCTCGCGAAAGCAAAGATTCCGAGAGACCAAGCACTCTGACGGTCATCCGGGATTCATAGAACAGTAGTTACAGTAGTAACTTTTGTTCTATTTCATCCCTCCTGACCACCAGAGGCGGTGCTTAGCACTGGATGACTTATGCCAACATGGTCATGAGGAACCGGCAACGTTCAAAGAACGACTACCACGCCACTCACCATAATGTGATGGAGAGGTATGTTGCTCCAGAACTCCTTGCAGGGGATGGGGCGCAGCCACATTCACCCTGTAAAACAGAGTAAAGGTACTTGGTGATGTCCAGGAGGTTGCACAACATATAATGTCCAACAGTACCCCTGTCATGGCAGCAAACAAGGTTGACATGCCCCTCGTAGAATGGCACTACACTCCCGCCAGCAATGGTCGGTCCTGCAAGGCATACGCCTTGGAGATCAAATCCACAACCCAGTGTGCCGGTCGCTGCTTAGAAAGTGCCTGACCTTTCCGTGAGCCAGCGTAACAAACAAAAAAGGCCACTCGTCCTCCGGAAGGGTGCCGTAGCATCGATATATGCCTCAAGGGCACGAACAGGGCACAGATGTTTGGAAGAACCTCCAGTGTCAAACCGGGCAAGATGGAGCGGTTGGGTATTACCTGCTGGCAGGGACACTTTAGGCATAAATGCCACATCAGGCCACAGCGTGACACCTGAGCCACCAGGGTTCCACCAGCAGCAGGGCTCGGCTATTGAGAGAGCCTGCAACTCCCCCACACGTTTTGCGGAAACCATAGCCAAAAAGGGACGCCACCGTCATCAGTGAGAGCCAATTGAGGTCCGCAGATGCCAGGGATTCAAATGGGAGGGACTGAAGAGCCTCAAGCACCAGAGAAGGGTCCCATGCTGGTGCCACAGGGTCGTTGGGTGGGTGCAAATGCTGAGAACCTCTCAAAAATAGTGCAACGTCCTTGTCTCGGCCCACCGAACAACAAATCAGGCCAATATGCCAACGGGAAATGGCAGCCACATATACCTTCAAGGTAGATGGGGACCATCCTCGATCCAGTAATGCTTGCAGGAAGGTCAGTATGTCAGAGACTGAACACTGCACCGGATCCAGCCCTTTATCGCAGCACCAGGTTACAAAAGCCGCCCACTTATTACCATAGATGGCCCGCGTGGATGGCGCCCACGCATTAGCCATTGTACGTCCCACTGACCAGGTGTATCCTGAAAAAATGGGCCCCGGCTCTGCAGGGGCCAGATCCAGAGCTGGAGTCAGTCCGGTTCGGGGTGCAAAACCTGACCGTCCATCTTAAAAAGAAGATCCCTCCCAGAGGGGAGACGTATCGGTGAGCCGGAGCTGGGCTCGGGCAGTAGAGGGAGCCAGTCCTCGCTTGCCAGAGGGAGGCCACCAGCAGAACCCTGTGCCCCTCCTGACGAACCCGTAGGAGGGTCTGAGATAGAAAATCTGCCGGCATGTCCTGTAGCCCCGGGACATAGGTTGCTCGGAGGCTGGTCAAGCACGGAGCAGTCCAGGTCAGGAGTCGTCGAGGCAAGCACAACAGTGTTCTCGACCTGGTTTGCCCCTGGTGGTTGATGTGAAAAACCACAGTGGTGTTGTCTGACCTCACCCGCACATGCTTCCCCTGCAAGCCTGGAAGAAGGTTCCGAAGGGCCAGAAGCACAGCCTGCAATTCCAGGACATTGATGTGCTCCCTGCTCTGTTACTGGGACCATGTCCCCTGTGACATGCGACTCCGCCAGGTGGCACCCCAGCCCGTGGAGGATGCATCCATAAACACAACTTCCCGGTGGCACGGGAGGGAACTGAGCAGGACCCCGCTGTCATAAACATCTTCACCCTCCATTGGGACAGATTGGAGACACTAAGGAGCCACCCAAAGTTTCCTGAGACGATAAGTGTACCGTGAGGAGTCTAAATCTAAGCCGTTCAGCCACATCTGAAGGGGCCGTAATGACAGCAGCCCCAGGGGCACCACGGCGGATGCAGCTGTAAGCATCCCTAGAAGTTGAAGACATCGCATCAAAGGCGGTGCCATGCTACGCCTGAAGTCTGGGAGCATGTTCAATATACCGTCCACCCGCTGGGGTGACAGTCAAGCAGTCATTGAGATGGAGTCCATGGCAATGCCCAGAAAGATGGTCTCCTGTGAGGGAGTCAGATTGCTTTTCTCCATGTCCACCTGCAACAACAAGAATTACAACTCATAGTGCCACAATAATTGATAATATTTTCACAAATATAACAAATGGGGACGTGACAGGTGGTATCTTAACGACCGACTTAAGTGATCATTTACCAGTTTTCACAATCTATAAAAATGATCAAAGCATCACAAAAGCAGTCCCAATGAAGAAAAAGATCATAAACACGTCAAAAAAAGTTTTGGAAAAATTGAAAGAGGATCTAGACAAACAAGACTGGAATGATGTGTATGTTGATGATGCGAACAGAGCAAATGATGAGTTTATGAATATCTTGGAAGCTCTGGATGAAAAGAATTGTGTGCAAACAAATTACACCGGGGCGACCGTGGCACAGTGGTAATGGCAGTCGACCCCCAATCAAAAGGTTGGAGGTTCGAATCCCGCGTCCGCCCACCATGTGTCGTTGTGTCCCTGGGCAAGACACTTAACCCCGTGTTGCTCCCGGTAGGTCTGGATGGCGCCTTGCAAGGCAGGCTACCACTACCAGTGTATGAATGTGTGTATGAATGGGTGGATGGCTGGTATTGTAAAGCGCTTTGGGGCTCCTCAAAGGGGGCTAGAAAGCACTATATAAATAAGCTCCATTTACCATTTACCATTTACACAAAGAGAAATACGATTGATCAACCATGGATTACAAAAGGGTTGAGAAATGCAGTAAAAAAAAAGAATTATTTGTATTCATGTTTCTTGAAATTGCGAAGTCAGAGCGCTGAAGAAAAATATAAAAAGTATAAAAATAAATTAGTAGGGATTATAAGGAAACATAAGAAAGAATATTATAGTAAATTATTAGATAAAAGTAATGGTGATATGAAAGCAACATGGCGAGTAATGAATAGTGTCCTGAAGAATCATAAAGCAAAAACTGGTATTTCAAAATATTTTGTAAAAGACAACGATGAAATTCATGATGAAAATGAAATTGTTAATGGATTTAATCAATATTTTGTGAATGTTGGATCAAGCCTTGCAGCTAAAATACCAAAAGTAGATAAAAATGCGATCCACTCAATTACAGGTTGTGCAAATAGTATTTTTCTAAATGGAACTAACAAAGAGGAAATAATGAATGTAGTAAAACATCTTACAGACAAGAGATCTAAAGACTGGGTGGACATGGATATGATGTTTGTGAAGGACATAATGAGCCATGTTATTGAGCCGTTCACATACATATGTAACTTATCATTTTCAACAGGAATATTTCCAGATAATATGAAAGTAGCTAAGGTCGTTCCTCTTTTTAAAAATGGTGATAAATGTGTATTCAACAATTATAGACCTATATCCTTGTTACCACAGTTTTCAAAAATTCTTGAAAAACTATTTGTAAACAGACTAGATCAATTTATAGATAAACAAAATATTCTAAGCAACAGTCAGTATGGGTTTAGATCAAAAAACTCTACATCAATGGCTCTCATGGAATTAATGGAACAAATAACTACTGCTGTCGATCAAAAACAATATTGTATCAGTATTTTTGTTGATTTAAAAAAAGCATTCGATACTATTGATCACACCATTCTCCTTGAAAAACTGAACAAATATGGTATTAGAGGACCAGCATTACAGTGGGTATCTAGCTACTTAAAAGATAGGAAACAATTTGTACAAATAAATGATGTAAGATCTGACCTCTGTAATATCACATGTGGAGTTCCCCAAGGCTCTGTACTTGGACCAAAGCTTTTTATTTTATATGTGAATGACTTGGTAAATGTGTCAGGACTCCTTAAATGTGTACTTTTTGCTGATGATACCACTTTTTTCTGTTTAGGTGAAGATATAGAACAAATGTTGAAATTGATAAAGACAGAATTTGTCAAGATACAAACTTGGTTTAAAATAAATAAATTATCATTAAATCTAGAAAAAACTAATTACATGATATTCGGTAATAAAAAGAAAACTGTTGATGTTCCACTCAAAATTGAGGATGTTGAGATTTGTAGAGTGAGTGAGGTGAAGTTTTTGGGTGTTATCATTGATGACAAACTGACATGGAAACAACACATAAATTCTGTAAGAATAAAAATAGCTAAATCGATTGCAGTACTGTACAAAGTCAGAGACCTATTGAATGATAAAGCTCTGTATTTGTTGTATAACACAATCATTGTTCCACACTTAATCTATTGTATTGATGTTTGGGGGAATGCGTGTAAAACAATCACAAAGCCTATTTTTGTATTACAGAAAAGAGCTGTAAGAATTATCACTAGAAAACATTACCGTCATCCATCAAATACATTATTTTATCAACTAAAGTTATTGAAGTTCCATGATTTGGTAGACTATAATATTTTATCAGTTATGTATAGGGCTCAAAATAATGCATTACCTTTAAATATCCAAATGCATTTTGTTAAAAGACAAAGTTGTTATAATCTTAAGGGGACAGAGATGTTTGTAAAACCACAATTCAGAACTAGTTTGAAGGGACGTTCTACCTCAATCCAGGGAATTAGATTATGGAATGGCTTGGAGAATGTAGTTAAAAATGCCAAGTCAATGTTTACATTTAAGAAAATGATCAAAACAAATGTGTTAAAAAAATGAAATAGCGTAATGTGTATTGTATTAGTTAGAAAATTAGAAAGAGTTAGTCATTTTGTACTGTTGGTTGAAGATTATTATTGTTTAATCTGATTGTTGGAAAAAAGTTGGTTGAAGATTATTATTGTTTACATGGTTGATTATTGTTGTTTAATCTGATTGTTGGAAGTAAGGGGCAGATATAATAAGATTTATTCTTCTTTTTGCTACCTTTCATTTTTTTATATTTTGTACACTATCATTTATGAGATTGTCTTGTATTGTTTCTTTTGTAAAAAAAATGAACAAATTTAATAAACATAAACAAACATAAACAAACAAACCTGCAAGCCCCAGCCTCCCACATGCTGGAACACCAATCGGGTATCTCGCGGAACTAGAAAATATGTGGAATTAAATCCCCCAGGACCCAACAGGGGGTCCACAGGCACTATAGCTCCCTTGGCCAGCAAGGTCCAGATTTCTTTGTTCAGTACCTGCGCTTTCACCGGGTTGCGGATCACAGTCATCCTGACTCGGCCAGGGACGGGTGGCCGGCGACGGAATTGAAGACTATACCCCTGGGACAGGGTGGACAACGCCCACGAGGCCAGGGTGTGGGAAGCCCAGTAGTTGAGCTGTCCCAGGGTAAAACAACCGCCTGCCGGCCCTAAGGCATCATCTGCGGGCCCCCTGACCCCTTGAAGGCCTGGGAGGGCGCCGGCTAGACTATGTCGCTCAAAAGGGGCGAGATGGCTTGGCCCCAGCTGGGTCACAAGCCTAACTCCTCTGACCTGGAGCAGGTCTCTGGGCCGATCTACGACCCCGCATTGGGTCCTGAGGCTCAATGGGAGAAGGAGATGGAAGCGAGGACCTCCGTGAGGGGTCCACTACCATCCAAGTGCCAGCCGATTGGCGATCACGTCTGTGAAGCCCTGTCAGCTGCTGCCTTGTCTGAGATGCCTGAGCTGTACGGTCCAAGGCGTCCAGTGCTGCAGAGCCAAAAAGTTCCCCCGGAACCACAGGTAGGTCCCGGAGGGTTCTCCTACAAGGCTCAGTGAGTGGTGACTGCGCCAGCCAGACCTGGCGGCGAGCACGCACCAGCGTGGAGTGTTCGCCCAATCTCCCTTGTCATGAAGGCAAAGGCCTGCAGAGATGCATCAACCAGGCCTTGCGTGGGATGGTCCATTGGAACAGATTCCAAAGAGGAAGACAGGGCCAGCACAAGATGATAAAGGGAGTTCACAATCCGTTCCATGCGAGCCCCAGAATCATAGGCCCTGCAGAGAAGGTCGTCAGTAATACAGCACTGAGGCCGCGGACAACGTGCTTTGGGCCGTAAGGCCTCATCAGGTGGGATGATAAGTAGGGATGGGAATTGTTAAGAAATTATCAATACCAATTCCTTTATCAATATCATTTATCGATTCAATTCCTTATCAATTTTGTTATCAATTCTCATTGGGTTAGGCAAAAATATATAGTACACCATTTGTGTGCATGAAAAATTTAATGCTCAAACACCAGAACAAAAATATAACTTTTATGAAAAAAAGAATTCCTAATTAACATTATTAAGGGTCTGTCCTTGGTTGGAATGGGTGATAGGCTTCTATACAGTTGGACTTCTGTCCTCTTCCTCAAAAAGTTCTTCTAGGGCTGTCTCTTTTTGCTGCTTTACAGGAGGCATCTGAAAATATTGACATAACCACAACTTGTAATTAATAAGTTTCAATTTTAAAATAAATAGTGTAATAATCCATGCAATCTATCATCTTTCATTACAAAAAACAAAACTTACATAGTTATCATCTTCATCCTCTTCTGCCTCCCTCTGCATCTCTCCCCCTGCGTCTCTCCCTCTGCGTCTCTCCCTCTGCGTCTCTCCCTCTGCGTCTCTCCCTCTGCGTCTCTCTCAGCTCTGCCAGCTTCAGAAGAAATTCACCATTAAAAACAGTGAGCAGCAAGAAAAGTTCTCACAACAGCAAGAGGCTACAATGAAACACACTGAACAAAAATATAAAACAACACTTTTGTTTTTGCTTCGGTTTCTACGGTGGCATTTTTAGGTCTGTTGTGTGTTGATATCGTCATCCTGAAAGCTAAGGTGCTAGCACTAGCCTCTGAGCCAGCCAGACTCCGGCAATCCTCGTCAACTAAATGTTATTACAGGAGATGGAGATTATTTATACAACACAGTGGAAGCAGTAAAGCAAAAAAGTCAAGTGACGAACTGGATGAGTTTAACGTTACGTGTTGCAACATTTAAAACAGAGGAGGACGCTAGTTTGTTAGCTTCCACTTCCACCACCACGAAGCAGCGTCACGAAGCAGCGTGTTAAAGACGGTACATTTGTGCAAACTCACCTCATGCTGAGTGGTCAAATGCTTCTCTCTGCATGTTAGAAGTATTTCCGCCCTTTATTGTAATCGACGCTTTGCATGTGTTGCAAGTAGACCTGGTTTCGTCTTCGCTTTTTCCTCGACGCCATGTTGAACACCAAATACGGCGCATGTCTGTGATGTCATCACGTAAATGCATCACCACGACAAGTCAGTAGAATGAGTCAGAGAACCGATAAATAGAATCGTTAAGACAAGCAGCCTACAATTCCAGGGAATTGAACTCTAAAGAACTGTTTCTTTAAAAGAACCGGTTCTGAATTCCCATCCATAATGATAAGAGAGACAATGCTCGGTTCCACCGTAGGCATCTACCCCAGGCCAACCTTAGTTGTCTCCTACATGGTCGCCAGGACCCTGCCATCCCTTGTCGGACACGAAAATGCCCTGGTGTCAGACCAGCAAGCCTGTAGTTCCCGTATATACTCCTCCGAGGGAGAAACCAAAAAGGCCGTCTCTGATGTTAGGCTGATTGGTAACTCTAAATTGACCCTGGGTGTGAGTGAGACAGGTCCCTCTTGTAAATGAGTCCCCGTGGCTCAACGAGGCTAGCCTGTATAAATAAAGGTTGAATGATGTACGGCGCCTAAAAAACGCGCTGGAAGCTGCAGGCTGGGCATGAGGGACACCAATCTTTAGGCGGGCAAGAGCCGTTCAAATGGCGGCTGCCACGGACTCCTCCGTATTGTCCAGGGAGGCAATGGAGCCAGACCCAGAAGCTCAGGAGCCCAGCCCCGGAAGGTCCTCACAGAAATGGGTGCCAGAGGCCGCCACCGAAATAGCATAGTCACCAGTGACTAATGCTTCATCCCGCTCGGGAGGGAGCGCCCTGTCCCAGCCACCATCAGTCTGAAAGGACTGGAGGAGGGCATTCATGTGGGCCAGCTCGGTAGTGAGGTGATCCACTCTCTGTCTCTGTATTGGGCCGTCTGGCTCGCTTCGTCGGGCACGAAGGTGCAGCCACAGCAGCCTGTTTGCACATTGCCTGACCTGGCAGCAATGGAGTGCAGCACCCGCTCCGTCGGTAGGCCGCTCCAGTGCAGCCAACCAATCCAGTCTGACCGACCAGGGCATGACGATACAGTTGGGGAAAGCGTTATCCGACAGCGCCTCACGGAGATGCCCCACACCGAGACAGGAGGGACACATGTTATGCCCGTCCTCGGGC
>JBBPBX010003023.1:16060-71682 GCA_038048925.1 Garcialebias charrua | reverse complement strand
ATATATATCATATATATATATATATAATAATAATACAGTATATTAGGGGTGTAACGGTACGCTAAAATCACATTTCGGTTCAGTTTCAAGGAGGGTTCGGTTTATTTTCGGTACAAAAAAAAAAAAGACAAAATAAAGACTTACAAAATGTTTATTTTGAAAAGATGCCAGAAATACGTTTGTATAAAAATAAATACATAAGTGACCCATTTGGATGATATTTTAAATAAACGGCATTCTTTACAATAAATAAATTATATTAACAATAATAAAAATCTTAATAAATACAATAATAGTCAGAACCAGAACAATAAGCAGCTACAGACTGTTTACAATCTAACTAATCAAGTTTAACGTTTTTGTCTAAAAAGACCAACTTGTCCACATTTTCTGCTAAAAGCACAGATCTAGTTACAGTGAATATCTCCAGTGGTGGAGAAAATCATCTCAATAACAATAGTAGCAGCAGTGTGGCTGTATTTGTCCTCATTACTCACAACAACCTCTTCTTGTACCTGCTCCTCCAGGTGGGACAGGTCCCTGGAAAAGTTCAGAGTTCAGTCATCATACACTTAGCTGCAGGTGATTTGGTGGATTTCCCTGAAGAGGAAGAAGACAACTGCTATCTCTGTCCCAGACTGGAAATAAAACACAAAGAGGTAAAAAAAAATGAGTTAATAAGATTATGATATTAAATAAAAAAGATTAATTAGATAATAATAATAAAAAAAGAACAGTACCTCTTCTTGAATGGTTGAGGTGGTTGAATCTCTCGGTCATCATTAGGGCAGAGCTTTAATCAGCTCCAGGTAGGGGTGGGCGATATGGCTCAAAAATTATATTGTGATATTTCAGAGCATTATCACGATAACGATAAATTTTGTGATTAAAAAACAAACAAATCAAGTTTATTTATTTGACAAAATTAACTTAACATGTTGCTTTGCAGTATTATATAAAATTTTAAAAAACAACAAGGGGTAATTTTACTGAAATTACTTTATTTGGTAAAGTATTCAGTCTCCAAGTATAAAAAAATAAAATAAAAATAATCTGTTATTTAGATTGAAATAGTCTGCACAAAATATAGATCAACAAAAACCACCACAAAAACTAAAGTGTATGTGTAGTTTCCCAAAACAACTAAATATAAAATGAAGCTTAATATCTGCATAAATGTAACCTACAACAAAATATATGTTGCTTTTAAATGAGCTAACTTCCAGAACTTGTGGCAAGGTGATCAGCTGACCCTGAAGCTTGTGGTGTTTCATCTTCATCTATTCATGTAGGAATGATTCATTTTCTGACTGATCTGACTCTGAACACCTGCCTCGGTCTGTGGACCGACTGTGGAACTCTAGACAATTTAGACGCGCATGTTTGTACAGACTGAGGGGACACGCAGTAGCGGCAGCTCAGAGAGGGGTGGGGGGAGGGGGGACGAGCTCTCTGTACAGGGAACCCTCGAGTTACGTCAGGGATCGGGACCTACGAGTGTGACTTAGGTCGATTCTGTCGTACCTCGCATACCAAAAACACGTGCCTGTCGTAGGTCCGCATTTCTGCCGCAGGTCGCGGCTATACCGCTAACGGAGCGCCGCACACACATTTAACGGCATGAGAATGAACAAGCGGACATCCTGTGCCATAAACATGCACAGAACTTTATTTACAAACACTTAGATAACACATTATACCACACATTCATCCATAAACACACAAAACCAGTACCTGTACAGCATGTACAGTACAGGTACAGTACTGAAATGTTTTTTTCAGCACAGACAAAGCATACAAAATACAAATCTCTTCCTGAACAGTTCTCAGCCATAATCTGCAAATGAGTTCAACCATGAAACATGAACACTTCTCTTTGAGCAGCAGCTGTTAACATCAAAATGCAGTAAATGATAAGGAACTCCCATGCATTCATCCATGCATCCAGCAGCAGCAAAAACATGTCAACCATGAAACATGAACACTTCTCTGAGCAGCAGCTGTTAACATGTTGCAACCATCATGTTTTTGAAACCAGTGCAGTCCATGTGGTGTTGGTGTGCAGTCCATGTGCATGAAAAAGTCCATGAACCCAAAAAAGAAGCTGGAAGCAGCAGAAGAAGGAAACAAGGAAACAAAATGTCCTTACTTTGACTGAAGTGTAGGTAGACACTGATGTTTTTCTCAAGTTCAAACCTGGATCAGATGGAACTGCTTAGCCAGTGCTCAACCATGAATGATGGGAGCATTTTAGGCCAGGTGTGAGCTCAGTGGTGTGGTCCTGATGTGAACAGTTCTGTCCATCAGCACAGGTGTTTTTTTGTTTGTTTTGGCAGCAGTCATACATGCAGAAGGTGTTGACACAGGTGATGGTGTCCTGGACGACAGAGGCAGGACAGAGTGGACACACGTCCATCGATGAGGAAAGTCCACGATGTGAGCTGTGAAAACATTACAACAACACAAAAATGAACATGAGCACCTACAGGTGGGCCTGTGAACACCTGAAGATGGCAAACATCTTGTCCTCACCTGATTGGTGTGGTGCAATGATGGAGAGGTGCTAGAGGGAGAGAGGCAGGCAGGCAGGCAGGACAGAGTGGACACACGTCCATCGATGAGGCAAGAGCAACAGGTGGAAGTTCACTTCCATAGCCTGGTCCATGAGGCAAGAGCAACAGGTGGTTCTGTATAAACCCACACACAGACGTGAACATCTGCAAAGAATGAAAACACAGACAACAACAACTTCTCCTTACCTGTGTGGTGTGGTGCACATGTGTTGATGGACCAAGGGGGCGTGACGCTTTGGAGGCTGTCGAGAGAGCGGTGATGTTTACAGTAGATGTAGCATAAAACAAAAACTACAGGAAAAAACATTGACATGTCTTTGCTGTACCTTTCACACGATGCTGTGCTGTTATGTGAAGGTGGGCAGGTCAGTGATGGGATCGTGGAGCTGGTGGAGAGGAGGTGGAGGAGCAGCAGGCTGTGAACAGAAGCAGATACAAATTGATTAACAGATGAAGTTACTGTGTGTAACGTGACACAACTCAGAAAAATAAAAATAACAATTCATCACCTGGAGGGAGGGAGAGGGGAGGCGGAGAGGGGAGGCGTCTTTTACTGGGGAGAGGCTGAGCAGTCCATGGAGTCATCCTGGCTTGCAGCAGGAGTACTGGCTGGTGTTGGATCTTCTGGTGCACCAGCAGATCCTGGAGGAAGAGGAGCTGCAGAGACGGTGACAAACCTTAACATGCTGCTCTGCACAGCCTCTTGCTTCTTCTCGTCCAGGATCTGCTGATAACACGCAAGCCCGCCCAAGATGACTCTTCGAGCCCTCTCAAACCTCTCCCCATCTTCGTCCTGCTTCTCTAACCGGGCCAAGCCGCTGTGGAAGTCCTTGAAAGCCAATGCCAACTCCTGCCGGCTGAAGGTCTTGGGTGGGTTAGGGTTGGCCTGCTCCCCTTCCTCAGCCGGGACGTGCCTGTCGAGGAGAATGAGGTCTTCCACTGACAGGTCCTCTCCTGTTGATCCCAGAAGCTCTTGGACATCATCCACGTCCATCTCGAGCTCCAGTGACCTGCCCATCCTCACAACGTCCTCAATGACATTGTCAACCTCCCTGGAATCGTGTACCTGTTGAACAAGCTGTGGACACACCTTCTTCCACACGCCGCTCAGGTTGTTCTGAGTCACACGATTCCAGGAGTGATCAATGTTCAGCACAGCATCGTGGATGTTGTATTTTTTCCAGAAGTCTTTGAGGCTGACACCTGGAGTCATTCCGGTTGCCTCCAAAGCGTTACGAATGACCCTCTGGAGATAGTACGCCTTAAACGTACTTATCACCCCTTGGTCCATCGGCTGGATCAGCGAGGTGGTGTTAGGAGGAAGGTACACCACCTGCACAGCCGGGTTAATGTCGGTGAGATCAGGGGGGTGTCCTGGAGCGTTGTCCAACACCAGCAGGACTTTAAAGGGAATATCTTTGGAAATGCAAAAACGCTTGACATCTGGCACAAAATGTTGCTTAAACCATTTTGAAAACACTTCCAGCGTTACCCAGGCCTTCCTATTTGATGCCCAATAGACTGGAAGCCTTTTTTTATCAACATGATTGAAGGCTCTGGGGTTTTCAAATTGGTAAATCAACAAGGGCTTGAGTTTGCAGTCCCCAGAAGCATTCCCCCCAAGCAGCAAGGTCAGGCGCTCCTTGCCAACTTTGTGACCTGCTGCTATTCCAGGGTATCCGCGGGGTTGTAAAAGGTATTAAAAGGTAAATGAAATTAACACAAATTAAGGCCATTAAAAAGTATTAAAAAGTAATAAACGTCATCTGACGAGGTATTAAATTTTTTAAACCTACACAACTATATTTTTCTTGTTCTGTCGTCTAAAAAAAGGTCTGTGAATTTATTTATCTTTTCTAATTTTATGTTCCAAGTAGGACCTTAGCTAAAACAAAGACGTCATATCGTCAGTCAGTGTGCGCGCGCACCTACAGCTGGTATCATGTCTGTAAAAAGAAACAGGAAAGGATCACGGCTTTATCCTCCGACATTTAACAAGAAATGTACCTAAACAATTGTTTGTTAGCTCGAAATTATAGCAAAAGGGGTGTCTCAGTCTAACGTTTTCTTAATAAAAGTACTTTAATGGTTAAATCGGCTTTATTTAAAAAAAAAAAAGTGTCGCTGCCTCAGTGCCTGTGTGCTCCGTGATCGCTCAGCGGTGACAAACAGGAAAAAGGAGCGCGGCTCGTTTCGCCGACATTTAACAAGAAAATTACCTAAACAATTCTTTGTTAGCTCGAAATTATAGCAGAGGTGTTTTTCTGTCTGTCATTTTCTTAATAAATGCACTTTAATGGTCAAATTAGCTGCATTTCGCCACCGTGGTGCAGCTTGCTGCTGGATTGAAGGTTCAAGCAGAGAGGTGGGGAGAGTATGGCAGGCCGATTGAGTCATTAATAGCTAGTGAAGATTCTCAGTCATCCAGGACATGGTGAATTCTAAAAAGTGCAATAAAAAAACAATAAAGTATAATAGTATAATAAATAGTATAATAAATAAAGTCCAGTTGTTTTTGTCTTGAACTTTTTTAAATTTGTCATTATAGGCACGTTTTCTTATTACATGATACAACAGCATGCCATACTATTACTACAATAGATATCATGAACTTTTTTTTTTTTTTTCAGTCAGAATGAATGAAACGGTCATATTTCAGTGTTATGGTTTATAAATATGGGAAAAAAAATCTATAAATATGTCACTTCGTCCTATAAGTTGCAAGGCATGTAAATTATGCAAAAAACTGCAACTTACAGGATGAAAAATACAGTAGTTATTATTTTCTACCTCTCTTTTTGAATTATGCATGTGTTCAGTGTTGAATTATTTTAACTAAACTGTTCTGTTTTCAAGTTTACAGTTTTTGTTTGCCATTAGAGATATGTTATGTGTGGGAACAATTAAACTTTTTCTCTTGGGTTAGATTTAAATAACAAGTAGGTCAGTGCTTTTATTGAGGCAAGAAGCAAATTGATGTATCCAGTAATTGTTATAAAACTACATTTACTACCAAAGTTTAGGAAGAAAATGACAGTAATCTATCACTTTACAATTAGTTGCTCTAAACTGAAGTACAACAGGTTGCCGCTACGGTTACAGCTCGGTGCCGTGATGGTATTAAAAAATATTTTGATGGTATTAAAAAGGTATTAAAAGGTATTAAATTCAACTCTGGAATTTCTGCATATACCCTGTATTAATTCGCTCGTCTCTGCTAATGTAGGTCCTGTTGGGCAAACGCTTCAAGAACAGGCCTGTCTCATCGACATTAAACACTTGCTGGGCAGTGTACCCTCCCTGATGACCTCAGCCAGTTTGTCAGGGAAGGCCTCAGCTGCTGCGTGGTCAGCACTGCCTGCCTCTCCTGTTTAAATGCACACAAAAACAGTAAAATGAATTAAAAAAAAAAAATTGGAAGTCAAGGACTACCTGTACCTGTAACAAAAAAAAAATAAGAGAAATTAAATGCTCACCCTGTATTTTTAGGTTGTGCAAATTTGCTCTGTCCTTGAAGCGCTGAAACCATCCTTTGGAGGCAGTGAATTCATCAGGTCCAGTGTCCCCCTCTCCCACAGCACCCCTCCCTGACGTGCTGCTTGACGTCCCTTCTCCAGGATCGCTCTGTTGTGACGTGCCTTCGCCTGAGTCGCTCTGTTGTGACGTGCCTTCGCCTGAGTCGCTCTGTTGTGACGTGCCTTCGCCTGGCTCGCTCTGTCCTGCCCCCTCCTCCCCCGCACCTCCCTCCTCCACCGCACCTCCCTGACTCCTACCTTTCAGCGTGCTGTAAATCATGCGGGCCTTCTCCCTGATCACGGCCATGCACACGGGCACGCGCCTTTGAGCATTGTCCTCGATCCAAACCAAGAGCAACCTCTCCATCTCCACCAAAACACCTGTTCTCTGCTTCGTGATAATTGTGGACTTCATGGGTGCGGAACGACGCACTTGGTCCAGAATTCTCTCTCTGTCTGCCTTGATCGTCCCCACCGTCGAACGCGGAAAGCCTAGCTTCGCTGCTACCTCGGTCGCTGACATGCCCCCATCACACATTTTAACAATCTTTAGCTTCGTCTCAAGGGTTATGGTCTGCCTGGGTTTCTTACCCGCACCCTTATCAGCGGACTTCGAAGGCCTCTTGGGTCCCATTTTATTTGTCTCTCAAAAAAAAATGTCAAAAAAAAAACTTGCTAAACCTATGCTACCTAACCTGTGGCTAATAAAATACCGCTCGCTAAACCTATGCTACCTGTGGCTAATAAAATACCGCTCGCTAAACCTATGCTACCTGTGGCTAATAAAATACCGCTCGCTAAACCTATGCTACCTGTGGCTAATAAAATACCGCTCGCTAAACCTATGCTACCTGTGGCTAATAAAATACCTGTCGCTAAACCTATGCTACCTGTGGCTAATAAAATACCTCTCGCTAAACCTAATGCTAACTGAATGCTATGCTAATGATGATCGATAAAGTGTACGTACGTTTGCTTTTCTCTCTCTCTCGCCGAAACTCAACAACGTGGTGAAGATGGCGTCCCTTTAAATAGTACGGCAGTGTCGCCCCACCCCTACTACATGGTCACGCCCACTGTCATGCGCAAACACTCAAGGTGTGTACCCCTCCCCCACCTTGCCGCTTGCCGTAGTGTCGCACTTTTTTTGCCGTATCTCGATTACATACTTCTAATGCCTTCTTCTAACTGGGACCTCGTGTACATAATCTCGTTTTCATCTCATGTACCACATGCGGTGCAAATGACAATAAAGACTCTCTGACTCTGACTCTAATGTATTTCTGTCGTAAGTCCGTTTTTTCGGTCGTATGTCGACGGCATTCTTTCAAAGAGGCCTGTCGTAAGTCTGCGTTGCCGTAGGTCGCAGGTGTCGTAACTCGAGGGTTTCCTGTACCTGGATGGAGAGAAGCTGAGATGCGCGCGTTGTTTTTAGCTTTTTAGCATGCGTTACACCACAGATAGGTGGAAGGGAGGTGCGCAGTTAGGCTTGCTCGACTTCGAAGCGCTTGGTTGTTAAGGGGGCGGGCGCCCTGATGTATTATGTCATGAAATTAGCATATCATGATATAACTTTTTTGCCCAGGCAAGCTTTTTTTACCGGTATTATTGTGAACGATATGATATGGCCTAGCCTTAGCTCCAGGGCTTGTTGACATCAGTTTTAGTTTTTTTATAAAGTGCCGAACTTTTATGCTGAATTGTTGGCATGATGGATGTCGTAGCGACGCTCAAGAACTTTAAAGCTGGCGCTAGAGCTGGGCCATATCATATCATTACCGGTAAAAAAAGCTTGCCCGGGCAAAAAATTTATGTCATGATATGCCAATTTCATGACGTAATGTGTAAGGGCGCCCCACCCCCTTAACAACAGAGCGCTTCAAACGAACAAACTGAACTGCTCACCTCCCCATCACCAGTCTGCGTGCAATACTAGCTGGCTAAAATGCTAAAAACAAACAACTCGCGTCTCAGCTTCTCTCCCCCCTGTTCTAAACTGATCTGAGTTACCTCTACCTATCAGACAGGTCCCCTCCCTCGCAGTTTTCAAATCCCGGTTAAAAACTCACTACTATTCTGTTGCTTTCAACACCAGCTGAAATTGTATTTGATCCTTGTATTTATGATCTGCAATGTTTTTATGTCTTTCGTGTTGTACTTCACTGTGTGTGTTGCTTGTTGTTTGTTTGTTTGTCCAGCACTTTGGTGTGGACTTGATCCTATTGAAAGTGCTTTACAAATAAAATGGTATGGTATGGTATGGTAAGTCTTCGTCACGGAGAGAAAGTCAAAACCCTGGGACGAATAAAAATCCTTCAGGATAAAAGTTTTGTTAGCAACAGATCTTGCATTTACCAGACCCATCCTGATGGGAACTGGGTCCGGCGAAGCAGTAGAAGGCTTAATCTGTGTAAGGTGTCGCAGATTTCCAAGGTTGGCACCTCGCCAGCGCAGATGTGGAGGAGCGAGACGTAGAGGAAAGAAGTGTTGATCCGAGTTGACAACAGGTACCAGCCAAGAATCAAAAGGGTCCAAGGAGCGCCGTGAAGCATACAGCCCAGGAACTAATCCAAGCTGGGACAGGAATACTTCCGGCGATTTTGCCAGAACAGTCCTTAGCTTCACCAAGAGCCCACCGCGTTTACCTCAACGCCGGTGACGCCTTCTTCGGCGAGGGGTGCGTGGTGCCCTACACGGGTAAGATGGAACTCAGGCCAACAGCGGGGGCAGAGAATCGTGCTTTTCATGACAACAATATAAAACTTTAGCAGTAGGCAGACGAAGCCCCAAAAAAGGTTTGGCGATCATAAACTAGTAGAGAGTCCACATCAGAAAAGCATAGAAACGATAATAATAATTAACTTTTTTTTTTGTGGTAGACGAGACGCCAAACACACTGGCGCCATCTTGACACACAGAGGAGCGGAGCTGGGGAAGGGGCTTTAGATCTTTACCATTAGATTTATGCTGTCTTCGAATTCGACCACAGCTTACGTGTTGATGTGTTTGTGACAGGCATGTGTATTAGAAATTTATGGAAATACGGAACAAATCATGTCCCGTATTTAGTCAATACGGGACGCAACATTTATTTGCCGAATAAAGGACGATTCCGTATTTTACGGGACGGTTGGCAACCCTACTTACAGTTAATTGAGCCAATTTAAAACAACGTAACAGTGACGATATATTGTACTGTGTGTGTCTCAGAGTCTGGAGGAGAACCAGGAGGGCAGAGAAGAATGGCTCCTCCAAGGCTCACAGGGGCTCTTCGTTCATTTTCCAATGTCAGCAAGAAGGAGGACCAAACCAAACAGTTCTCTGATCTGAAGGTGAAGTCGCATCACACTAACACAGCAATTAAATCAATTCATTCAACCTTTATTTCGTCAGGTTAATCTCATTGAGCCTCGAGGACTCATTTACAAGAGCGACCTGCTACAAACGAAAGAATGATGACAACAATAACAGTAGAAATGTCCTTAAACAATCAACAATAGACAAACATAAGAGAGAAATACAGATTTATTTTTTTTTTTTTTACAAATTAAAACAAAATATTAAAGTATCAAAACATTATAAGGTAGATGTAGAAAATCAGTAACAGGAACATATCTGCATTGGTTTTTGCCAGGATTCCAACAGATTCTTAAAACCATTTAGAGAAGTCAAGGCCAAGAGCTTTAAGTCTTTTTGTAAGATATTCCAGGAAGCAGGAACGGAGTAGGAGAAGGCCCTTTTGCCAAGTTCAGTCCTCACTGACGGAACACTGCAGGTAATCATATCCTGAGAGCGCACGCTGTAGCTGCACTCACACAGAGACATGTAGGAGGAGATGTATGAAGGCAGCAGACCAAGAAGTGATTTAAAGATGAAAATGTACCAGTGGAAGAGTCTGCGTGAAGTTAATGATGTCCAGTTAACCAGTGAATACAGGGTGCAGTGGTGGGTAAGATAATCATTATGAATCTTATTGCACCATGATAGACAACATCCAACATCCGCAGGGTGCTTGTAGGAGCATTCATGTAGATAATGTCACTGTAATCGATGGAGGGAAGGAAAGTCACAGTTACAAGGCGTTTCCTAACATTCAGTGTTAGACATGATCTATTTCTGAAAAAGAAACCCAGTTTAACTTTCAGTTTCTTTACTAGGTTTTCCACGTGGAGTTTAAAAGAGAGATGTGAATCGACCAGTATACCCAAATATTTATAGGAATCAACAAACTCAATAAGGACACCATTTGAAGATAAAATCAGAGGAAGAACTGCTGGGACCGATTTCCTATTTGAAAAAAACATCCCTTTTGTTTTATCAGCATTTAGGACAAGTTTGAGACGGAACAAATCTGACTGGATGATGTCAAAAGTAGATTGCAAAAAACTGAAAGGGCTTAGCAACTGTTTTAGCTCGACAGTAAACAACTGTATCAGCATAGAAATGTAAGGATGCATCAGGGATGCTCTGACCTAGATTAGCTATGTAGATTGTAATGAGGGTTGGTCCTAAGACTGAGCCTTGTGGTACACCATTTTTAACTGTTAAATAGCTGGAAGAAGTACCGTTATGTTGAACACATTGCCTCCGATTGGAAAGATAATTAGAAAACCAACCAATGGTGTGATCAGAGAAACCGATTTCTGAGAGCTTATGACACAAGATGTTATGATCCACAGTGTCAAAAGCTTTAGACAGGTCTAAGAAAAGTGCAGCACAATAATCCTTAGCATCCAATGCTTCAACAACATCATTAAGAACCTTCAGTGAAGCAGTCATTGTGCTGTGTTTTTTCCTGAAACCAGATTGATGGAGAGGTAAGATGTTAAATGAGTCCAGATAATTTTTGATTTGAGAGTTTATCAGTTTTTCTAGAACCTTGGCTAAAATGCAGAGTTTAGAGATCGGTCGATAATTGTTCAATGAGGTGGGGTCACCTCCCTTCAGCAAAGGAAGAACAAAGGCTGTTTTCCAAGCATCTGGAATGGAGTTTTGTCTTATGGACAGATTAAAGATGTGGGTCACAGGTAGGGGTGGGCGATATATCGAATATACTCGATGTATCGCAATATTTCAAATGCACGATGGTTAAAATGGCTATATCGTCTATATCGAGTATCCTCCTGCTGTCGCGCGGGCTCCCACTCGCCCTTCTCCTTCTCCTTCACTGAACACAGACCCAGCCCCTCCTTCCTGCCTGCAGGAGAGCGGAGCCGCAGCACAAGTAAACACAGCAGATATGAAGAGCGTTGCACGCTGCTGAGGGGAAAAACAATGTTCTTTCTGAGCTAGTTTGGATTTAAATTGTCAGATGAGGGCAGAAAAAATATTTTTGTAGACGATGCTAAAAATAATCCTGACGAAAGGTCGGAACTACGAATCTTTTTCACCATTTAAACAGCGGAGTGGAGCATGAACCGTGAAACGACAGAACCGAGTGTTTTTACAGCCTGCTGCTTCCTTAAAACAAACCACGGGTCAGAGCTCATTTAGTCGTGCGCGCACTGCAGAGAGAGGTGGAGACATTAATAAATCAGCAGTTTATCATATATCGCTAAAGACACGGTCCGTAGCGGCTAACAAGATGGCTAACGCTTTAGCCGTCTTCTTCCACAGCTGAGACTGACCGTGTCTTTTAGCGATATATGATAAACTGCTGATTTAATAATGTCTTCGCCTCTCTGTTCACGTTTCTGAGTGGAGGCTGTTGTGTTTTTACACAAGGATTCAATGCGACACTTTGTAGAGCAACTTAGAGAACGTCTTCGTGAACCCGGAAACAACCCCCTGACCCTTTCACAATAAAACCGGATACAGTATATCAAATATATTGTACCACAGAGCCTCACATTTACTGCAGTTCACAAACGCACTGACTAAAGTGAAAGCACCTTTCTATCTTATCAAGACACTCAAAGCTCTTTAAAACACAATCTGTGTCCTCTCAGCCACAGCTGCCCTCAGCTGAAGAGGACTATTATTTAATAGGTGTAAATAAATAAAGTAATGTATGTAAATAGTTAATTTTTTAGACATTTTTTTGTAGAGTTACAGCTGTTTGTTAATAAATGTTGCTGTGTGACAACTGGGACAAAGCTTTGACTCAGAAATATATTTTTGTTATTCTTTTATGGAAAGAAAATTATATCGAAATATATATCGTATATCGCGATATATCACAACAATATCGAGATATGAATTTTTGTCCATATCGCCCAGCCTTAGTCACAGGGACTGAAATGATATGAGCAGCCAACCTTAAGAAATAAGGTAGAAGTTCATCTGGACCTGCAGATTTTTTAGGATCAAGATCTTTTAACAGTTTATTTACCTCACTGACTGAGAACGGAGAAAAAGAGAAGGTGTGATTAACTGAGGATTTACTTGTAGGAGGGATTTGATTTGTAAAAGTTTGGTTATTAGATGAAGTGGCTGATTTTCCATTTGTAACTGTGTCAAATAATGAACTAGAAGCAACAAAATGTTTGTTGAAACAGTTCAGGATCTCGTGCTTATTTGACACAGGAACAGAATCAACAAGAAGTTGTGATGGGAGGTCAGATGATTGGGGGGTGCCTGAGAGAGATTTGATGGTTTTCCAGAATTTTTTTAGGATCGTTTAGATTTTTGGAGGTCTGAGATAAGAAGTAATTACATTTTGCAGCTTTGATGGCAGTTGTGCATTTATTCCTCAGCTGCCGAAAATTCAACCAATCAGTGTCCGAGTGTGATTTTCTCGCTGCGGCCCAAAGATGATCTCTCCTATGCAGGAGGTCAGCTAATTCAGGAGTAAACCAGAGGCTGTCACGGCTCTTTATCCTGAACTGTCGAAAAGGAGCGTGTTTGTTCACAAAGTAAATGAAACTACAGGGAGTCCTCCACTTACGAACGAGTTCCGGACCTAAGGACCGTTCGTATGTCGAAAATGACGTAAGTCGGATCATATACAATTTTTTATTAATTTTTTTATTATAAATGAATACATGTACAGTACTGTACAGTCACCAAGCACTTAGCCTATCCTAACACAGTTTTTAAAGATGGAGTGAGTTGTATCGTCTCCCTTTCACATAAAGGGAGCTAGCTCCCTTTATGTGAATGGAGCCTGCTAGGGAGGAGGGAGACAATTCAACTCACTCCTTCATCTTTAAAAACTGTGTTAGGATAGGCTAAGTGCTTGGTGACTGTACAGTACAGGTGACCCCCTAGTTACGTACGAGTTAGGGAGATAAGAACTGTTCACAGCCCGATTCTGCCGTACCTAGGGGGTGAAAATAGCGTCCAGTTTGTAGGTCCTTATTCCGTTCGTAGGTCGTGGAAATACCGCTAACGGAGCGCGCGCACACATTTAAGCATGTACAGTAGTGTACTGTAATGTTAAACATTGCTATTCACATTTACAGAATAAATAAAAATATATTTTCTTACTTTGAGATGGTCAAAGCCGACATCTTAGGTTGCCATGCGTTGCCATGATTGTTGTCGGGCCGAGCAGCGCGGCAGCCGCCGAGTGAACCACAGCAGCTGCTCAAGGCCTGTGTTAGCTAGCTGGCTAGCTTCTGCTAGCCAGGCCATGGGCTGGTGTTGGAGCGGCGGCGCGATCGGCGATCAATCTGCAGCTGCTGCTCCAGCCTGAGACGTCCACAGAGCTCACAGAGCGATTCCAGCTAGTAATTAATCCATATGATGCGATCCTGGTCACCAGTCTTCAAAGGCCGGCTCCCGGCAGCTAACCTAAAATGGCGTCCGGTGTTCTACATTAATTTGTGACCGGAGACCTTCAAAGGCCCCCGTGACTGAACCTAAAATGGCGTCCGGTGTTCTACATTAATTTGTGACCGTGTAAACTGAAGACCTACTTCTTGCTGCCCAAGATTGCGCAATCATGTCAAAAATGATCAGAAATTATCATTTTTATCATAATTATTATTTATAAAGCCTTTAAAACAACTGTAGGGATATAGCACCCTCATGTCCGTATGGGATGTGGGCCTCTCCACATCTCTCTGAAACTCTCAGTGTTACACCTTCTTGAAGCCCTCAAGGAGACGAGTGGACACTTATATTTGTTACAATTATTATGAATTAATGGACACTAATTAATCAGATTGAACTTTCTCTTTAATGTGTGTTAATTCAGAATTGATCAACAGTATATTTTTGTCATTTAATGATGATTTTACTAAGCTGGTATATTTTAAATATGCCAAAGTTAAGAGAACATCTCAGAATGATCTTGCTTTAAACTGTCTGCTCTATGCAGAATAAGTGTCTAAAGTTGAATGAACAATCCTTCGTATTTGTTTGAACTGTTTTTGGAACGAAGGAAAAGTGCTAGACATAGCTTGCTTTCGGTCTCCCGTCCTTTCTAAAAACAATGAATCTGTTCTCAAAACAAAGTACATGGCTTGTTCACATGCACCTGCATCTTCTGACGTATGTTCTTTTATTTACTGTCTACCCTACCTGTCACTCAGACGAACTGACCTTCAAAGTCACTCCTTCTCTAGTGATGGACAGCCAATCAGCAGGAAGTATGTGACTAAGTCACACCCCTTTCTTAAAGGGGCACTTCCTGCATTTTTGGCTTCAGTGCTTTGGAGAGAACTAACTGACAACTGGCTTCTCTCCTCTGGGAAAGCTGGAGACGTTCCGGTCATATGTCAACTAGATCCACGTTTCAGCTGGAATCACAGTAAAGCCTTACTGTGATCCTTTCACTCATTTCTGAAAGAATTTGTTTACTGAAGTTTATTTTGAAAATCCGTCAGTGCGATTGGGCCTATTCCTGCCGGTGAAAGCGTGCTCCCGCTCGTCTGATCCAGATATACACGCACGAAGTCATCTGGACGTTCACTGGACAACACAGTCCGTTAGTGTCCACAAACTTCTCAGTCCTCACCTCGCAAGACGTCTCGTCACCAGGTAAAGAGGCTTGTTTGTATGCTGCACGTGTCGGAAGTACAGCTGGACCTGTATGGGAAAGGCATGCCACCCTGGTTAGTTCAAAATAATCAACTTCAGTTAACTTAGCTTTCATCTTCTTCCTCCTATTTCTTATTTTTCATAAGCTATTAATCTGTCAAGTAAATGTGCCAACAGTTTAAGTTCCTAACTGTCTGTTTGTTTTAATTTGAATTCTTGTCAACGTAGTTATTAAATCAGAGCTAATATCGATACAAATGTTTAATGTAATTTTTGTGATAGTTTCAATAAAAGGTCTATTTTCTGGTAGACCAACATAAGTTGAAGTCTCTTGTGAAATTACATTTCTGGCTAATCACATCACAGATTTATTGATTTATTCTGAAAAAGTTGAGACCCCGTGAATTGGTGGCATGTTTGTGCAGATAAAAGTCTGCTCAGACCTGCGTATCTAAAACTATAGGTAAGTCAGTAAACTGACCTCGCAAGTGTTTAATTACACAAACGCCCTATAGATTTCTTTACACAACCACAGCTGCAACGAAGTGATGTACACATGAAATTAAGAACATTTAAACACAAAAAAAATAAAAAATAAAATATATATATTTTTTTAATACAGTAATTTCATATTTTTATTAAATATGATACGTTCGTAGGTCCCGTTGTTCGTAGGTCGATGGAGTTGTAAGTAGGGGGTTTGCTGTACTGTACATTTATCTATTTATTAAAAAAATATACATTTATTTTTTATTTTTATTTATTTATAAATGGATAAATGTACCTTACTGATTATAATAACAAAACCAGAGATTATTCTCTGATTATTAATTAGGACAAAAACAAAAAGTCTCTTGTGACGGATTATTGTCCTGAGCTCAAACGAAAATGAGATAAACAGTGTCACTGTATCTTCACTGCAGGTTTGAGAAGAAAAATGCATCATGATCAACATTTTGAAATAACGTTGGATTTCCGACTTGAATTAAACAGTTTTAATTAAACAGTCTTTGACTATCAAACATTGAATTCAATAATGCTCACTTAACACAAGGTTATTCATTAACACAAAATAAAGGAATAAGAGAGTTTCTTATGACTTATTTGTGTTTTGATTCAAACTAATACAATAAAGTGAGTGTTCTGTGTTTCACTGAGTTTCAGTGAAAAATGTATCAGAGAGATGAAGGCTTGTATCACTACAAAGGCGACAGTGGAAAGGAAAAACTCCCACATGAGAAAGAAACCTTTAGCAGAACCAGGCTCAGGACAAGCGGTCATCAGCTTCGATCGGCTGGGTTTGAAAAAAAAAATTTTTTCTTCAAAAAGTATACATTTTTCTCATTAGGTTTTCAGTTTAACATATCCCCTTTTTAGCTAATTCCACTTTTTTTATTAGTTCATTTCAGCTCTTTCAACTTCCTTCTGGTAGTTCAAGCTTCTTTTTGCCTTTCAGCTACTTTTCAGCTACTTTTCATCTATTTTTTTTAGCTAATTTAATAATTTCTGTGCTCATTTTGTATGTTGCTTTATGTGTTGCCTGTTTTTCTGTTTGTACAGCACTTTGTTTGGCCTTTTCACTGTTTTCAGAATCAGAATCAGTTTATTATTGCCAAAGAATAAAATTCACTGACTAGGAACTTGCTTTTTATTTATAGAGCACTTTTTGAGTGCTCTATAAATAAAATGGTATAATATGGTATGGTAATTCTGCCTATTTGAATTAATTCAGCAAATATGCGTTCTTGAACTGCCTTAACACAAAAAACTTTCTCACACATTACCACACAACACAAAGATTTTAACACTGGACTCTGTGTCATCAAACGGGTTATTCACTAAACTCTCGGTCATGTACTCATTCAGTTTGCACTAATGTTTGTATTACATTACTGTTTGTATTACATTACTGTTTATCATTACTACTGTTTACATTTATTACTACTGTTTACATTTATTACTACTGTTTACATTTATTACTACTGTTTACATTTACACTACTTTTATATCTACACTACTGCTGATACATATACAGTATTCTCTGACTAGCCTTATTTAAGGATGCCCAATGTGCCTTACTGCATATGCCACTTTGCCTCTATACCAACATCAACTACCTCATACATATACTGTGTACATTAACTCATATGCTGCTTTGCCACTCTTTGCAAATGTCAATGCTAGAACCTTCAGTTTATTTTATAGATATACTTTTTATACTTTTTATACTACTATGCAAAAACTCAGGACAGTATTACACTTTTATTATTTCATTTTATGCTTATGTTCATTAAATGTTTAGTGTTTTAGTGTTGGTGTAAATTTTCATACTTTTATACTACTATGCAAAAACTCAGGACAGTGTTACACTTTTACTATTTTATGCTTATGTTTATTAAATGTTTTAGTGTTTAGTGTTTAGATGGTTACTGTTGCACCGAGGGACTGAGAGAAACGCAATTTCAATCCTGTGTATGTCCTGTACATATTGCAGTTCTGACAATAAAGTTGACTTTGACTTCTTTCTGCTTTCTTCTGCTAATTGGGGACAGCATAGTATAAGGCAGACACCTATTAGTCACCTCGGAAACTGGTTTTTTAACTTTAATTATATCTTAAATCTTACATCAACTTTAGTGCGACATGAACGAAAGTTACTACTGTAACTACGGTTCTATGAATCCTGGATGACCGCCAGAGGCGGTGCTTCAAGCAGAGGTGGTTGCACATGCGCAGGTCGAGCACAAATGACAACAAAGTCACCCTGTGACCTGCCGGGGACCCACGTGACTATATAGGCACGTAGCACCCGGCGTTCAATCCCTCAACCTTCTCGTGAAAGCAAGGATTCTGAGGGACCAAGCACTGGCGGTCATCCAGGATTCATAGAACCGTAGTTAGTAACTTTCGTTCTATTTCATCCCTACTGACCACCAGAGGCGGTGTTTCAAGCACTGGATGACGTATGCCAACACGGTCACGAGGAATCGGCAACGTTCAAGGAACAACCACTACACCACTCACCATAATGTGATGGAGAAGTATGCTGCTCCAGAACTCCTTGAAGGGAATAGGGCGCAGCCACATTCACCCTGTAAAACCGAGTAAAGGTACTCTGTGATGTCCAGGAGGTCGCACGGCATATAATGTCCAACGGTACCCCTGTCATGGCAGCAAACGAGGTCGACATGCTCCTCGTAGAGTGGCACTTCACTCCCGCCGGCAGTGGCAGGTCCTGCAAGTAGGGTTGCAACTAACGATTATTTCAATAATCGATTAATCGGCCGATTATTTTTTCGATTCGATGAATCTGCAAAAAAAGTTTTAATTATCAACTCTTTATTCCAAAATTTGACTAACATATCAAATTGCACAAAAAATAAGTTGCTACTTGACTTTTCTGTTAGTAAAATATTGAATACAGGTAGTCCTCGACTTACGAACAAGTTCCGTTCCTACGGCCGTTCGCATGTTGGAAATCGCCGTAAGTTGGAAAATACGTCCAAACGGCACCTCATACGTACAGTACTTTATTTTACCAAGCACTTAGCCTATCCTAACACGTTACCTTACATGATTATCAAAAACCACATACATTTAGGAGCCATTTTTAAGGAAAAAAAGAGTTAATTACCTACTGGTATGCTAGTCTCCGTCTGTTAGCATGTTAGCTCGTTGCTCCTCCGAGTTCTGCAGCTTGCAGCTGCTTCACGCAGTCCACAGCTCCTAACCTCCTCTGCTCTGTGTGCTCCGGTCTGCCCCAAACCATGCGGTCTGTAGTAAATTTCCAGTTGCGATAGACAGGGCTCTCTTAGTTCACTCACATCCCAGGAGAAATTTGATAAGTTGGCCTGCTTCAAGGCCAAACGGGGGAGTCCGAGTCAGATAAGCTACAGTTGTTGAAATGTTTCTGTCAGTCTGTTATTTCTCATCAGCCTTGAGTTCTGCTGGTGCTTTGGATCCAAAATGGCCAGATTTGTGGGCATTCCACTGGTCCGTGCTTATTAGCTCCCTCCAAGGTCATCCCCAATATGCTGGCGAGTCCCAGAAGCCGCATGTGGCCTGTAGGGGTGGGCGATATGGCTCAAATAAAATATTGTGATATTTCAGAGCATTCTGATGGTAACGATAAATTTGTGATATAACAAAAATAAAAAAAATAAAATCAGTTATTCATTTGACAAAATTAACTTAACATGTTACTTTGCAGTATTATATAAATACTAAAAGTCAACAAGGGTTAATTTTACTGAAATTATTTAGTAAAGTATTCAGTCTCAAAGTATAAATATAAAAAATAAAAATGATCCTTCTGTTATTTAGATTGAAGAAGCCTGCACAAAATATAGAAAAAAAAACCACCACAAAAAACTAAAGTGCAGGTGCAGTTTCCCAAAATAAATAAATAAAATTAAAGCTTAAGATCTTTTGAGCATTAATGTAACACAGTATGTTGCCTTTAAATGAGCTATAACTTCCAAAACTTGACCAGATGATCAGCTGACCCTGAAGCTTGTTGGTGTTTCAGCTTCCTCGCAGGAATGATTCCATTTCTCTGATCACCTGAGCCTTTTCTTGGTCCATGGACTGTGGACCTCCAGAGACACAGCTGACCTGTGCATGTTTGTACCGACAGTTTACCGTGGGGGAGCCGAGCTACGCCTGCACCGGCAGCCGGGAGTGGAGTAGAGATACAAGCCGAGTTGCGCTTGGGGGGAGATCTATGATGTACCCTGCTGCGTGCGGGGCTCAGTGGGGCATGAGGGTCCTCCAGGACACTTGTCGCTTTGTTGAATTTTTTTGATTGCATTGAAAGTCCAGCTGACCAGATCCATGATGACAGTAGTTTACGATTCAGAAGATGCGTAAATACAAGCTCCGACACACAAGACAGAGCAAAAAAAAGCAGGAGGAGGATGGGAGAAGAAATAAAAGCATCCGTCTTGCACGAGAGCGAGTGAGGAAAAAAAATTGAGTGCAAATTTTGCATGGTGGTAACTGAGCATAGTCCTTACTACTTACTGTAGTGGCAGCACATTGTGCAACATCATTTTTTATAGCCTTAACTGTCAAACCTGTCAGTCTGTCAGCATAATATCTTGACCATCTTTCACTTAATTGTGATGCTTTGTGAGACATCTTTGCTTTTATAATGGGCATCACCTTTTGGAGTTGACACTGATTGTTTGTTAGCAAATATTAGCCAACACAAAAACTTAGTCAGTTTTACAGATACCAGTGTTTCCCCTACCATTATATAGGCGGGGCACCCCGCGCCGTCAACAGAGCCGAGCGCCCCGCCTACCCAACGCTCCAACCACCTGTCGACACTGACGTAACGCTACACTAGCAGCTCGCCATGCAACGAGCGGCTGAGACGTTTGTGTCTCTGCTCTGCTCCAAAGCCCCCCCCCCCAATCTGCCAGTATGTGCTGCGCAGCTTAAGGACGTGTCTCTGTCCATCCGTCTCCCGTCCCCCCCGGAGAAAACTCACTGACGAGCTGAGCGCCCTGCCATGGCAAGTTATGTAGGGGAGAGATACAGTACATGATATACATGATACATGTACTGAGATACTGTTCTAAAAGTTTACGCTGTTGTAGTGGAGACGAATCCCCAACTTATACATGAGCACTGTTATTTGTCAAACTTGGGTTTAAAAGGTGAAAAGATGCAATACAATAAAATATTTATAAATTATACGGTATATTCATATATGTACTGTCAAAAGAACTATATTAAGTATCTCACTGCTCTACATACTTTTTAACTGGATTGTTTTGGATATATCAAATGACCTGCTGCATAAAGTGTCTGAAAGGCGCTTTTAAATAAAATGATTATTATTATTATATTATTATAAATCAGAAACTAGATTTGAATGAAAGTGAAAAACTGTCTTACAAATTAATGTAGTCTCGCAGGAAGACTTGTTCTGTTTTTTTAAATAAGCTAAATGTATTTTGTCTTTGTTACCCCTGGTAGGCCAAGCGTCTGAAGAGACAAGAGCTTTTTGCTAAGGAGGGTCTGACTTGGCAGAAGATTATCCATTTCTGTACGGAGCATTGGGACAAGGCTGAACAGCAAGCAGTCAATGAAGAACTGAAGCGCCTCCTGGTGGCAGCCAAACACATTGGTATTTAATTCCAAATCCTTTCAGTTTTTAATAGATCTCTTATTTCTGTTCTTGGTTGAATGCTGAATCAGCATATACTTCTGGTTTTAATAACTTTTTTTTGTAATATCTAACTATTTACATTTTAGTATAGTATAGTGAACTCTAAAAACATTTCATGAACTACTAAATGGATTTTAATATACTGTATTTTCCGGCGCATAAGTTGCTCCGGCATATATATATTGTGTGTCCATCAATGATTTTACTTCTGCAGTGGCGGCTCTTAAATGGGGGGTTCCGCAGGGGTCCATCCTGGGTCCTCTCTTGTTCTCCTTATACCTGCTGCCACTCGGTGCTATCTTCCGGAAACACAATATACCTTTCCACTTCTACGCTGATGACTGTCAAATCTACTTCCCCCTAAGACAAAATGGTACAGGCTCTATTCAACCTCTGCTCGACTGCCTGGCTGACATCAGGGACTGGATGGCTTTAAATTTCTTAAGCTTCAATGATAAGAAGTCTGAAGCCATATTGTTCCTTCCCAATGACACAACCTCAAACCACTGCATTGACCTGTCTGCTCTACCCCTGTCCGAAAAACAAAAAGTCAAAAATCTGGGAGTGATAATGGATCCTTCCATGAAACTCAACAGTCATGTAAACATGATCGTCAAATCCTGTTTTTTCCAGCTGAGGCGTCTGTCTAAGCTGAAGCCCATATTATCCAAAAACAACCTGGAGACAGTGATTCACGCATTCATTACATCTAGGCTTGATTACTGCAATTCACTTCTGTTTGGCGTCAGTCAAGCCACCATTGCACGATTACAACTGGTTCAGAACGCAGCTGCCCGATTTTTAACCAGCACACGCAAAAGAGAGCACATTACACCAGTCTTGGCCTCCCTTCACTGGCTACCGGTTCATCTTCGAATCCAATTCAAAATTCTCATGTATGTCTACAAATCGCTGAACAGTCTCGCCCCCGCCTATCTCTCGGATCTGATACACCCATATGTCCCTCCACGTGCTTTGAGGTCAGAGGATCAGGTACTCTTAATAGTTCCAGAAACTCGCCTTAAGCGCAGGGGTGACAGGGCGTTCTCTGTAGCAGGCCCAAGACTCTGGAACGAGTTACCGCTGCTCATCAAACAGGCCCCCTCCCTCTCGGTTTTCAAATCCCGGTTAAAAACTCACTACTACTCCATCGCTTTCAATGCCAGCTGATTTGTATTGGATCGTTTGATTTATGATCTGCAATGTTTTTATGTTTTTCGTGTTGTACTTCATTGTCTGTGTTGCCTGTTGCGTGTTTGTTTGTCCAGCACTTTGGTGTGGACTTGTTCCTGTTTAAAGTGCTTTATAAATAAAATGGTATGGTATGGTATGGTATAAGTCACATCAGTCCAAAAAAAAAAAAAAAGATTCATGAAAAGTAAAAAAACATATACCGTATTTTCCTGCTGAAAAGTCGCACCGCCCTATATGTCGCATTAGTTCAATTATGTCCAATAAAGTGGAAAAATCCATAAATATGTCACTTCGCCCCATAAGTCGCATCTATTATGCATCACCGCTGAGCAAGCCCGGATTTTTGCACGGGCTCCCCGGGGCTGCAGCGAAGGAAGTTTTTTTTTTTGTGAACAGATAGTGTCTGAACTCAGTCTGCTACTGCTGGAGTTCAGTCAGAACTCTACGTGCCTGCTTGAGAGAGAGCTGTGTCTGGAGACAGGAGCAGAGGGAGGAGGAGAGAAGCCCGCGCGCTGCTGCTGCGGAGCGGACGGTGACGTCACTCTCTGGGATCAAAGGGAGACGATGCAAGCTCAGATCACCCGATCCAGAGGCAGACAGTGTGCTCCATCTCCAAGTTTACTCCCTTTTCAGCAGAACTGCAATACTTGAAGTGAGATGGGCGATATGCAACCATTCATCAAAGAACAGTTTTTCGAGAAGGATGGGCCCTTTATCATTCAAAGAAACTCTGGGCCTTTGAAGCAAAGCCACACAAAACCCCCACTTCAAGGCTTTAATGTTTTCTCTCACAAGTGTTGACTCTTAACATAAAAATTGATAAACATTTAGTCAGAAAACCATTAATACTTAAACTCTTCAGATGTGTTGCTACAGATCCAGTCTTGTAAAACAACGTCCACACAGCTTTGAATGTGCGCTCGTCAAAAAAGCCATTACGTTCCCAAACAGAAGACAGCACACAACATGCTAACGGCTAAATGCTGTAGGTGCTTCGCGTGTTGCGCGATAATAGCTCTGTGCTGAAACGCGCCCAGGAAATTTAGTTCCGCGGTGCATATATTCCCCCGTTAATAACTTTCAATGAGTGAAAAAATAACCAAAACGGTACGCAGGTGGACCGAACCGAACGTGCTGTACTGAAACGGTTCGGTACACCCACTTGTACCGTTACATGCCTAGTAATTTGGATATAAACCAGTTTATATATTTATTTTTATTATTTTTTATTATATATCATCTGAACCAAAAAAAAACATATNACACAAAGATGGTAATAATTTAATAATTTAGCTTCAACTTTTAATTTGCTGGTAAAGTCTGAAGACACTTCATTTTATGGCAGGATGAATTGTATTTAAACAGGAATTACAGTAATTTATTTCATCTACCTGTACTCAAGTGTGTGTAATTAGTATTTTATATATGAGTGTGCGTGTGTGTGTGTGTTTAATTGCTCTTTGGGCTACTTATTTGCCTGAACCTAGCACTGTAAGTGAAACAAGGCATTTCTTGAGTTGCTATAAATTATGCTATAATACATATAAACTCTCTTTCATTCCAGAAAACAACAACAAACAATGACAGCCTTCATGATGGAAAGACATCATGCACACCACAGCAAGCAGCAGAGACTGAAAGATCCTGAAATGATCGTCACTGACATGAGGCCTCTGTCGATGGTTGAAGACGAAGGCTTCACTACCATGATCCACACTTTTAATCCAGGTTACACCGATCCACACATTTAATGGTAAATGGACTGTACTTATATAGCGTCCCATCCAGGTTAATCCATGTTACAACAATCCACACCTTTAATTCAGGTTACACTCGTCCCTCAGAAACACATTTTACAAAGTAGCTACATATTGTGCAGGTATAAAGCATACATTTGTATGTATTTTTGTGTACATTTATTTTTTATTGAAGCTATTTGACTAACTTTTTTTTTTAATTATTCAATATTTTACTAACAGAATAGTCAAGTAGCAACCTGTTTTTTGTGCAATTTGATATGTTAGTCAAATTTTGGAATAAAGAGGTGATAATTAAAACTTTTTTTTTTGCCGATTCATCGACGAACCGAAAAAATAATTGGCCGATTAATCGATTATTTAAATAATCGTTAGTTGCAGCCCTAAATATTATTTAACACCTTTCGTACCAAAGTTTACTTTATTCATTCAACCTTTATTTATACAGGTTAATCCCATTGAGCCTTGAGGACTTATTTACAAGAGAGAGCTGATTTTAACAAAGAATGGTGACAACAATAGACAGTTATAAAAGAGGCATACAGATTTTTTAAAACAAATTAAAATAAGATGGCAAGAACAGCAAGATTATAAGGTGAATGTAGAAAACTAAAAACAGGAACTTTAGAACAATATGTGTGATCACTGGTCAGTGGAAGTTCTGCTGGACTTCTCATTTGGTTCTGGGCGATGAACACAAATGGTTGGAACCTCCTTCAGTCTCACACGGTCTGACTGTGTCTTTGTGAAGTGCCCTCTCTCAAAATGTGCCTGTGGAGTGATATTAGTTTATTTTCTTGCACATTTCTTTGACAGTTAAACATTTTGAGCTCTGGTTGAAAATGTTTGTGCAGATTAAATTTACATCACTCAGTTTGTGTTGTGGTGATGATGATGATGATGTTGCTCCTGCTGATGAGATGATATACTGTACCGTGTAAATAGTAGTAAAGTACTTTATTAAAGCTTGTTTTACATTTTACATATTTTATATAAAATTGTTTGGTAATTTATTTTTGCACAATTAACACTTATTTTGTCACCTGTGATGATTTTAACTAGAAACTGTTTCATTTAAATTAACATTTTAATCAGTGAATTACTATTTTACAATAGTCAGGCTACAAGCACAATCAACTCTGTTATCCAGGTACTCAGTTGCTAATTAAAAAAATATAAAACAAATAGAACAATTATCTAATGTGCAGAAATGAAGACTTCATCCCAGATGATCTAAGGTAAGCTGGAGTAGATCAAATGGTGGACGGTGGAGCATTCTCATGCAGAGAACATTAGAAATAGCTTCATAATAGGTGTTACTCTGTTGTTGTTTTTTACATGTGTAACATTATAAAACACTGTTGACATGGCTATATTGATCATTGTATTGCATAGACATTTGTTTTCTAACAAATGTGTTTACAGTCTCGTTTCACTGTAATGATAAATGCATCTGCCACATCTAAAAATGCTTTAATAAAACGCATAGTCAGTGAAATAATCAGTAATCAGTTAAGTAATCAGTTTGTTACTGCTCAATAATTACTGAAAGACGCCGGACAAAGTAAGAAAAGTCGTTTTTTTGTGTCATGTTGCCCCAGTAGCTGCTCAACCTGACTGGCAGCGACAAGCTGTTTGGAACAATTGAGAGCGGCATGAACCACGTGACCGCCTATCGGCGAGTTCAAAGAGTGTTGCAACTCTCTCGCTACTGTATATGGCTCTGATCACAACTGATTTAAAAAATTTAAAGAGAAGACCGGCTGTAGGCGAGCCGATTTGCCCTGTTGGCATGCGCACAGCTGGATATCTCATCATATCTCATTTTTAATGTGAGGAGGACATGTCCCCTTCACATTATTGATGCGATTGATTCATAATTGATATGATGCTATGCTTACCAGCATCACATGTATAAAAAGAACTATGAAGTCATAATCAGCAGCAGCTGTGAATCTGTTCTGTAGAGATAACATATATTCATAATGCAGTAATCTAATAAAATAATTATTTCACAATAAATGTATCTTTATTCTTTATCTTGAAGCTCCCAACTGAATCCATGCAGCTCAAAAACCTCAGTTTTCTCTAACTACAGACATAATCTTATTTGAATTAGACTGTTTTAACCCTTTAACTTTACTTATTTATTCATGTTCCTCAGGGAGAAAATCAACCATCTGATTTAAGCTATCAGCCTCAAATAAATATATCTAATTTAAAATATATTTATTTTTATGCTTGTAGGGTTTTTGTTTAAAACCTCTACATTATTTTTTTTTTATTGACAAAATATTTTACTAATTTTTTTAAGTGTATTTTTCTCAATTTCTGGGTCAACATCCACATCCTCCTCTGCTCTCCAGAGCTCAGAACTTATGCTTGGTTCTGGACCCCCTCCTCTGCGCAGTCAGACCTGGGCTCGGTTCGCTCTTCCTCTTCTAAAACAAAATTATCATCCTCTTCATCACCCCCGCTCTCGCTGACTTTATCGCGCACTTAACTCCATTCAACTTCAGTGCCTTTTTCTTATTTTTTCCTGTAGATTATTTGGTGCTTGACAAATAACTTTGAGCCTCTGTCAGAAAGGAGGGGGGAGGTTGTTTATGTGTTCAGTGGTGGTGGGGTGGCTGCAGCTTCTCGCTGTAACGCTCGAGATTTGACTTTTTTTCTGAAAAAAGACATGGCGTGGATTATTTATTATTTATCTAACCATAGCCAAGAACCATGGTTCAAGGCAAGAAAGTTCATGCTCAATAATCCAGGTACCAAATCCAATAATTCTCAGTCGGGTCCTCTGGACAGTTTCTTTTTTATAGAAACGTTTCACCCTCCATCCGGAGGGCATCATCAGATAGAGGAGTTCCAGCAAACGGTTTCCCCACCAAACAGTAAACACCTTAAAATCTGTAGTTTTGACTAAATTAAAAGGGAGTCGCTAAGATGCTGTCTTTCCTGCTAGAGACTGAAACTGGTCATTTGACACATACGCCTGTGCTTCGATTCAATACAAAGGGGACAAAATTGTCAGTCAGAGTAAAAGGCGCCAGACACTTGAGTAGGAGGTGAATTCCCCTCCTGTTAAGGAGAAGGCAGAACGCCAATGGTTTCTCCAGTAAAAGTGTATTTTATCCCAGTGTGACGAACTCCATCTTCTGCATTGATTGGAATGTGATGCCGCATAGACATTTGCTTGCTTTTCTAAGACCCGCCTTCCTGTTAGTAATTGGTCAAGACAATGCAAGCTTCAATGTGATTGGACAACAGGCAACACATAGGCAACATACAAAGTATGAAGTACAAAAAATAGACATAAAATCATCGCAGATAATAAATATACCGTAATGACCAAACACAGATCATTCTGGGAGGATTTCAAGGAGTTCCCAGGCCAACCAAGAAACAGTCTTTCCAGTGTGTCCTGGGTCTTCCCAAGGGTCTCCTCCCAGTCGGACATGTCCAAAGCACCTCTCTAAGGAGGCACCCAGGGAGCCTTCTTACCAGAAGCCCGAACTAGGGGTGGGCGATATGGCTCAAAATTTATATCGTGATATTTCAGAGTATTATCACGATAACGATAAATTTCGTGATATAACCCCCCAAAAAAATCAAATGTATTTATTTGACAAAATTAACTTAACATGTTGCTTTGCAGTATTATATAAAATTTTAAAAAACAACAAGGGGTAATTTTACTGAAATTACTTTATTTAGTAAAGTATTTAGTCTCCAAGTAAAACTACACCTGCACTTTAGTTTTTGTGGTGGTTTTTTTTTAATCTATATTTTGTGCATACTTTTTCAATCTAAATAACAGATCATTTTTAAAGAGCAACTCCACACCCTGTGGATCGGTAACTCCTCCTTCCAAAATCTCCCTGAAAATGGGCGTGTCGAGAGACAAGGAGGGGTGGAGGTAGAGTTGTGCTTTTGTTCACGCCTCCACCTGCAACAACCTAAAACAAATTAAACCTCTAGCCAACAACATACACCAAGCAACAACAAAGAATAAACATGTAGATGTATTTATCTATTCCACCCATTCCATCCAAAACCAAAGGCCTAAAAAAATGAAAATGAAAAGAAAAATAAAACCGCTTGTCAGGAGTGAAATGCAGCACTTCCATATAAGGTATGCACTTCTCATCTCTGCAGGGGATTGGCTCTGCTTGAACCACCTGTGTGACATCACACATGAGCAGACATGTCACACATGAGCGTTTGCACAAATAAGAAAATTAAGGTGTAATCCACCAGTTCAACCCATAGAACTACCGTAAACACATTTTTAGACCAAATATTGCCAAATATTGCCAATTTACACAGATATGCACAATTATGTGAGAATAAACACAGCCATAGTGCTAGATAACATTTTAAACACATTCTAGGGAGTTTATCAGCTAAAAAAAGTTAATTTTGGGTTTATGCTGCGTTCCAGTTGTCCTCGGAGGTCGTAATTACGAGCTTCCGAGCAGTAAAAATCAACTGGAACGCCCCCTCAGGTCGTAATTACAACTCGTGGACTCGGTCTCGCCGCACCATACCCGAGTTCGCCGAGATCATCGTTTCAAAATGGCTGCTCCTCGCATCAACAGTGAGTGAAAGAGTTACTTTTTACTCTTTTTCGCTGTTCTTTGTGGTTTACTCAGCCGTAACTTCACATTAACGCATTCAGGCACTGTAGTTCTTTACAGTAACGACAATGATATGTTTAAACAGCCGCTGTGCGTCGACAACGGCTCGCTAAACGGGTGTGAGGCGGCATTGTTGTTGTTTAGCACAGTACTCGTTTTAGCTGTTCAGCGTTCATTGTTCATCATTAACTCAGTAACACATGTCGTACTTTACAGTGATTATTATACGATATGTCGCCTAATAATTAGAGGGTGTTTCTAAGCGGTTTGTGTTTTCTAAAGAACGTGATTGTTGTGTTGATGATGTAGCTGCGTAGGAGGCCTGCAACATGTTGTTTGTTCACCTTTACATGTGTTTTTAGCTAGTAAACTAATGTTTTGCACCATAAACTGTTTTTAAAAGGTCTATCAAGATTTATCTTGGCTTGTCAGGGTGGGAATCCAGTTTAACAGAATCAATTATTTAGTTTAAAAAAAAAATGCAAAACTTGAAACCCAAACCATCCTGTCAATCCACAGCTGTGTGTGTCTGTGTTGGGTGTGTGTGTGTGAGAGAGAGAGTGAAAATCGACCTTATTTATAATTATTATTGTGGGTTAGTTTTGTGAGTTACTGCCATCTGTGATTTGTTGTTAACCATGTGTATATTTCTTTGCAGTTTATGTCAACATGAAGATGAACATGTTCCTGGACCCGAGCAGACAAACCTGTTTCCCTGGTCCCTTGCATTTTGCCAGCTGCTACTGGAACAGTGTCTTTGTGTCCAACATTACTAAGTAAGATTTTTGTGAAGTTAGTTACTGTATTTTGATTTAGTTTTAGCTGGTAGCTCATTTTACTGAGACCTCAAATTGTACCTGTGCCTTGTTGTCATACGTTATTAAAAACAATTTGAAATAACAAATGCACAAATTCTTGTCTTACTTCACAATAAGTGTGTTTTTTCAGTAGAATAAAGGAAAGCAGGTAATGAAAAGAAACTACTTAGAATGAAAGTAAATTCAGTGTAAAAGAGGAACACCTCTGGTATTCAAACACGACAATTTGTCATGATGCACTGCATAGTTTTTCATCAATATTTTTGGAAACCGATGTACTTGCAGAGAAACTAGTGCTCTCATGTTCTCATCGGGCAGAGTTTTAAAATTACTACATAGACATGTTTTATTTAAGCACTGACTTTTAAGCAGGTGTTATTGTTGTGGGAAACTAAGTTTTGCAGCTGGTTTTTGAAGCTGTAAAATGTGTTTACCTATACCAGCTTATGTTTTTGGCGTGGTTTATCCACACAGATATAAATGACAGCGAGAGAGTGGCATGTCAGATAAACACATTTAATCAAAACAGCACTATAACAACACTAGAACATTTTTTGACAAGTTATGACAAGCTAATACAAGTACAGCATCCACACATCACAGTAACGAGTAATTTAGTCATTTTCATCCTGCCTTGGACAGCTGTTTGGGTGATCCTGACACACTGGTGAAGCCCCAATGCAGAGGTTATGCAGAAGGCAGGCTGCCATGATGACAATCATCACCACAGCATCAATTCGTTAGGCCAGGGGATGAAGGTGTGTCCCATTGTGCAAAATGGCCTTCAGTACTTCCATGATGATCCTGTGTGCTGAGGACTGCGAGACATCAAATTTGTCAGACATCTCCCTGAAGCTGTTCTGGTTGGCCATGTACCACAGGAACATCAGGACCTTCTTTTCTACAGGGACTGGTGCTGCACCTTGACAGTGCTCCTTCCTTATGCCTTTCTCCTGCAGCTGCATCATTACAGATGTGAACTGGGTCTTGTTGACTCTGAAATGACGCACAAACTTGTTGTCATCCATGTTCAGCATCACCTCCCATAGTCTTCATGATTATTCCATGTGTCCGTAGGTTTGTGTGTATCAGCAGCATCCTAAAATACAAAGAAATTAAATTGTTTTGTTACTATGGACCATATGAGTCTGAAATAAAGTTTTGATTGATTGAAGTTTAATAACAATTTTAACAATAAACCGTAAAAACGTCTGCTAATGGTTTGAGGTAGTAAAAATAAAATAAAATGTTCAGCACTTTCTGACTTTATTTATCTAATGATAACTTCTGTACTGCTGCTATAATCCTAAAAGAGATCGAATTAAAACTATAAAGTAGATGTAAGAGCCTCAAGACCAAAATTAACAAAAATAAGCTTATTTATTTAAAAAAAAACTACTGGTTAAAACAACATACCTGGTTAACATTTCAAGAGCCTCAGAATTACTTTTCAACTTCGCTGCTGGTCTGGAAACCTTTTTTATAATCCAACAAAGCAAGAACAACAACAGCTTTGTAGCGGGCGTCCATCTTGTTTTCGTCATCGTGCCGACAAGCTAACTGGAACGCATTCAACTCGGAAAGACGTCATTCCAGGTTGATAATTACGACCTCCGAGGCAACTGGAACGCAGCATATGTTCCTCTTTAAAGTATATATTTTTTTCAGAGATTACCTGGCTAACATCAGTCTGTCAGGAGATGTGGCAGAGTGAAGAAATATGTTTATAAAAAATGTTACATACAGCTCCTTTAAATGAGCTGTAACTTCTACAAGTTGATCAGCTGACCTTCATGTTTCAGCTTCATCATGCAGGAACGTGTCATATGCTTCCTCTGATTCATTTTTTTAACTGAACTGTCTCTGATGGAGTGATGTGGAGCCGCGCGTGTAACACAGTTTACAGCGGGGACACGCAGCGAGACACGCTGCTCGGTGCTGCTCGGAGCGGAGGCGGGGGAGGGGGGACAGCTGTCTGTGCCGGCTGCAGAGCAGGGGGGAGAGAAGTTGAGACGCGCGCGTTGTTTTTAACATTTTAGCAGTAACTAATTAGCGTTTTACACCAGTAGACGGTGGAGGGGAGGTGCGCAGTTGTTTTAAAGTGCTCGGGTGTTAAGGGGCGGGGCGCCCTGACGTATTACGTCATGAAATTAGCATATCATGATATAAGCTTTTTGCCCGGGCAAGCTTTTTATACCGGTATTACCGGTAACGATATGATATCAGGGTATATGCAGAAATTCCAGAGTTGAATTTAATACCTTTTAATACCTTTTTAATACCATCAAAATATTTTTTAATACCATCACGGCACCGAGCTGTAACCGTAGCGGCAACCTGTTGTACTTCAGTTTAGAGCAACTAATTGTAAAGTGATAGATTACTGTCATTTTCTTCCTAAACTTTGGTAGTAAATGTAGTTTTATAACAATTACTGGATACATCAATTTGCTTCTTGCCTCAATAAAAGCACTGACCTACTTGTTATTTAAATCTAACCCAAGAGAAAAAGTTTAATTGTTCCCACACATAACATATCTCTAATGGCAAACAAAAACTGTAAACTTGAAAACAGAACAGTTTATTTAAAATAATTCAACACTGAACACATGCATAATTCAAAAAGAGAGGTAGAAAATAATAACTACAGTACTGTATTTTTCATCCTGTAAGTTGCAGTTTTTTGCATAATTTACATGCCTTGCAACTTATAGGACGAAGTGACATATTTATAGATTTTTTCCCCCCATATTTATAAACCATAACACTGAAATATGACCGTTTCATTCATTCTGACTGAAAAAAAAAAAAAAAGTTCATATCTATTGTAGTAATAGTATGGCATGATGTTGTATCATGTAATAAGAAAACGTGCCTATAATGACAAATTTAAAAAAGTTCAAGACAAAAACAACTGGACTTTATTTATTATACTATTTATTATACTATTACAGGTAGTCCCCGATTTACGAGCGAGATCCGTCACAACGAGGCGCTCGTAAACCGGAAATCTCGTAATTTGGAACGGCCGCCATTTCTCTCGTAAATCCGGAAATCCGCTCGTAAATTGGAACGGTTTTCGCTAGCGCGCCTAAAAACACTCTATTTTCATCTAAAAACTACTTTTGAGTGCATAAAAATGATCGGAAACGTGTGTTTATATGCTTAACTAACTAACTGTAGTGAAAAAACACATGAAAACTCAGTATTTTTTTCGTTTTTTCCAAAAATGTGCAGCTCGTAAGTCTGGAACCTCGCAGATCAGAGCGCTCGTAAATCGGGGACTACCTGTATACTATACTTTATTGTTTTTTTATTGCATTTTTTAGAATTCACCGTGTCCTGGATGACTGAGAATCTTCACTAGCTATTAATGACTCAATCGGCCTGCCATACTCTCCCCACCTCTCTGCTTGAACCTTCAATCCAGCAGCAAGCTGCACCACGGTGGCGAAATGCAGCTAATTTGACCATTAAAGTGCATTTATTAAGAAAATGACAGACAGAAAAACACCTCTGCTATAATTTCGAGCTAACAAAGAATTGTTTAGGTAATTTTCTTGTTAAATGTCGGCGAAACGAGCCGCGCTCCTTTTTCCTGTTTGTCACCGCTGAGCGATCACGGAGCACACAGGCACTGAGGCAGCGACACTTTTTTTTTTTTTAAATAAAGCCGATTTAACCATTAAAGTACTTTTATTAAGAAAACGTTAGACTGAGACACCCCTTTTGCTATAATTTCGAGCTAACAAACAATTGTTTAGGTACATTTCTTGTTAAATGTCGGAGGATAAAGCCGTGATCCTTTCCTGTTTCTTTTTACAGACATGATCAGCTGGAGCCTCGGCCAGCTGTAGGTGCGCGCGCACACTGACTGACGATATGACGTCTTTGTTTTAGCTAAGGTCCTACTTGGAACATAAAATTAGAAAAGATAAATAAATTCACAGACCTTTTTTTAGACGACAGAACAAGAAAAATATAGTTGTGTAGGTTTAAAAAATGTAATACCTCGTCAGATGACGTTTATTACTTTTTAATACTTTTTAATGGCCTTAATTTGTGTTAATTTCATTTACTACCTTTTAATACCTTTTACAACCCCGCGGATACCCTGGATATGGCCCAGCCCTAGCCCGAACCACCTCAACTGGCTCCTCTCGATGTGGAGGAGCAGCGGTTCTACTCCGAGTCTCTCCCAGATCACTGAACTTCTCACCCCATCTCTAAGGGAGAGCCCAACTACCCTGTGGAAGAAACTCATTTCAGCCGCCTGTATCAGCGATGTCATTCTTTGGACACTACCCAGAGCTCTTGACCATCGGTGAGGGCAGGAACGTAGACTGACTGGTAAATGGAGAGCTTTGCCTTACAGCTCAGCTCCCTCTTCACCACAACAGACCAGTTCGGAGTCCGCAATACTGCAGATGTTGCACCAATCCATCTGTCAATCTCATGCTCCATTCTTCCCTCACTGAACAAGACCCCGAGATACTTGAACACCTCCACTTGAGGCAGAACCTAAAACTCAAGCTGAAGAGAGCAATCCATCCTTTTCTGGTTAAGAATCATGGCCTCAGATTTGGAGGTGCTGATTCTCATCCCAGCTGCTTCACACTGAGCTGAAAACCACTCAGTGAAAGCCGAAGATCATGGCACGATGACGCCAACAGGACCACATCATCTACACAGAGCAGAGATGGAATCCTGAGGCTACAGAACCAGAATCCCTCCACCCCTTGGCTGCACCAAGAAATTACGCCAAAAAAGTTATGAACAGAATCAGTAACAATGGGAAGCCCTCGCAGAGTCCTACTCCTACCCTGAAGGGGGCCAACTTCCTACCGGTAATGCAAACTAAACTCTCACACTGCTTGTATAGGAACCATATAGCCCGTAACAATGGGCTCTACATTGGGCAGAATTTCATCAAATAAGGTCCGATCTCGATACCTAAATCTATACATCGGCCGATACAATACCTTCCCGATATCATCATCATTACTAGGGCTGAACGATTTAGGAAAATAATCTAATCGCGATTTTTTTTTCTTTAAATTGCGATTGCGATTTAAAATGCGATTATTTTTACTGGTTCTGTATTAATTCATATCACTAACGACACAACTGGTTTTTTTTTTTTATCAGATAATTAATGCGCTTTTTCACGCAGAACGTTAGCTTGTTGAGCTAGCTGCTAACCGGGCACCGTCAAAACAGACCCGGTCACATGACCAGCTCGCGCTCTGTTTATCTCCCGCGGTCTCTGTGTTTCAGCCTCTAAGCTCAGATACACGTTTACATGGGCTAACTTACCTGAATTTATAACTTTTATGACTTCTGTCGAGCCTGAAGCAACTGTGTTGGAGCGCACGGTCTCCTCCTCCCTGCTCTGCTCTGTTTTGCTCCGCTCAGAGCTGCGCGCGGCCAGTCGGCTCACTCCCAAGTCACGTGACCAGTCAAATCGCAGCCCGTGCGATTAGTGAATCGTGTTTTAACATATCGCGAGATAGACCCCGAGGAGGGAAACGTGTCAGGAGACAGAGGGAGAGGAGGAAAGTGAAGAATGTAGGACTGAGGGTTGCAACTCTAAATGTGGGGACAATGACAGGCAAAGGTAGAGAGCTGGCTGACATGATGCAGAGAAGAAAGGTAGATGTTTTATGTGTCCAAGAGACCAAGTGGAAGGGCAGCAAGGCTCGCAGTATTGGAGCAGGGTTCAAACTGTTTTACCATGGTGTGGATAGAAAGAGAAATGGAGTAGGGGTGGTCCTGAAGGAGGAGTTGGCAAAGAATGTAGTAGAGGTGAAGAGAGTGTCAGATAGGGTGATGTGTCTGAAGGTAGAAGTAGAAGGTCTGATGCTAAACATAGTAAGTGGTTATGCTCCACAGGTTGGATGTGATGGGGAGGAGAAAGATACATTTTGGAAAGATTTGGATGAAGTGATAGAGAGTATTCCCAGGGAGGAAAGAGTGGTGATTGGAGCAGACCTGAATGGACATGTTGGTGAGGGAAACAGAGGGGATGAGGAAGTGATGGGTAGGTTTGGTGTCAAGGAAAGAAACCAGGAAGGACAGATGGTGGTGGATTTTGCCAAGAGAATGGAAATGGCTATAGTCAATACCTATTTCCAAAAGAGGGAGGAACATAGAGTGACATATAAGAGTGGAGGAAGGAGTACACAGGTCGACTACATTCTGTGTAGAAGAGGAAACCTGAGGGAGATTGGAGACTGTAAGGTTGTAGCAGGGGAGAGCGTGGCCAGACAGCATCGGATGGTTGTGTGTAGAATGACTGTTGTTGCGAAGAAGAGAAAACGAGTAAAACCAGAGAAGAAGACCAAATGGTGGAAGCTAAAGAAGGAAGAATGTTGTGAGAAATTCAGAGACGAGCTGTTAAAGGCTCTGGGTGGTAAGAAAGAGCTTCCAAGTGACTGGGCTACTACAGCAACAGTAATTAGAGAGACAGGTAGGAAGGTACTTGGTGTGTCATCTGGACAGAGAATAGATGATAAGGAAACCTGGTGGTGGAATAGTGAAGTGCAGGACGCCATCCAAAGAAAGAGATTAGCCAAGAAGAAATATGACAGTGAGAGGACTGAAGAGAGGAGACAGGAATATAAGGAGATGGGACATAGAGCAAAGAGGGAAGTAGCTAAGGCAAAGCAGAGGGCGTACAATGAGTTATATGGGAGACTGGACACTAAAGAGGGCGAGAAGGACTTGTACCGATTGGCAAGACAGAGGGATCAGGCTGGAAAGGATGTGCAGCAGGTTAGGCTTATTAAAGATGGGAATGGGAATGTTCTAACAAGTGAGGAGAGTGTGATGGGAAGATGGAAGGATTACTTTGAGGAGCTAATGAATGAAGAGAATGAAAGAGAAAGAAGAGTGGAGGTACTAGAAACTGTGGACCAGGAAGTGGGAAAGATTAGTGAGGGTGAAGTCCGGAAAGCTCTGAAAAGAATGAAGAAGGGGAAGGCAGTAGGACCTGATGACATACCAGTGGAGGTTTGGAAATGTCTTGGAGAGATGGCAGTGAGGTTTTTGACTCAAATATTTAATGGAATATTTGAGGGTGAGAAAATGCCTGAAGAATGGAGAAGAAGTGTGCTGGTTCCCATTTTTAAGAACAAGGGTGATGTACAGAGTTGTAGCAACTACAGGGGAATTAAGTTGATGAGCCACACAATGAAGATCTGGGAGAGAGTTGTGGAAGCAAGACTTAGACAAGATGTGACTATCTGTGAGCAGCAGTATGGTTTCATGCCAAGAAAGAGCACCACAGATGCCATCTTTGCTTTGAGGATGTTGATAGAGAAGTACAGAGAGGGTCAGAAAGAACTCCATTGTGTGTTTGTGGATTTAGAAAAAGCTTATGACAGGGTACCAAGAGAAGAGGTGTGGTATTGCATGAGGAAATCTGGAGTGGCAGAAAAGTATGTTAGACTGGTACAGGACATGTATGAGGACAGCAGGACAGTGGTGAGATGTGCTGTGGGAGTGACAGATAGCTTCAAAGTGGCGGTGGGATTGCATCAAGGATCGGCTCTGAGCCCCTTCCTGTTTGCTCTGGTGATGGACCGACTAACAGATGAGGTCAGGCAGGAATCCCCATGGACTATGATGTTTGCAGATGACATTGTGATCTGTGGTGAGAACAGGGAACAAGTGGAAGAGAACTTGGAGAGGTGGAGGTATGCTCTTGAAAGAAGAGGAATGAAAGTCAGTCGTAGTAAGACAGAGTACATGTGTGTGAATGAGAGGGAGGCCAGTGGAACAGTGAGGCTACAAGGAGCAGAGGTCACAAAGGTGCAGGACTTCAAGTACTTGGGGTCCACTGTCCAGGAAAATGGGGAATGTGGTAAAGAGGTGAAAAAGAGAGTCCAGGCAGGATGGAGTGGATGGAGAAAAGTTTCAGGAGTGATTTGTGACAAAAAGGTGTCAGCAAAGGTCAAAGGAAAAGTTTACAAGACAGTGGTGAGACCAGCTATGTTGTATGGTCTGGAGACAGTGGCATTGACAAAAAGACAGGAGAAAGAACTGGAAGTGGCAGAAATGAAGATGCTGAGGTTCTCCTTAGGAGTGACAAGGATGGATAAGATCAGGAATGAGATCATCAGAGGTACAGCACATGTTGAACAACTGGGAGATAAAGTTAGGGAGGCCAGACTGAGATGGTTTGGACATGTCCAGAGGAGGGACAGTGGGTATATTGGTAGAAGGATGTTAGAAATGCAGCTGCCAGGAAAAAGACAAAGAGGGAGACCAAAGAGGAGATATATGGATGCAGTTAGAGAGGACATGGAGGTAGTTGGAGTGAGGACAGAGGATGCAGAGGACAGAGTGAGGTGGAGGAGGATGACTCGCTGTGGCGACCCCTGAAAAGGGAAAAGCCGAAAGAAGAAGAAGAAGAAGTTTTAACATATCGCGAGATAATCGCAAATGCGATTAATCGTGCAGCCTTAATCATTACTGAGTTTATGAGGCTGTAATAATTGCAAGTACAATTTGTACAAATATATGAATGTCCAAAAAGGCAACATGAGGTAAGTTTTATTTATGTTGTATAAGTTTCAAAGTTAAATTAAATTCTGCTAACACAAAACTTTTTTCTAGCTTTAAAGTGGATATTAAAGTGTTAATTTAAGTGATTGTTTAAAGTTATTGTATACAAAGACACTTTCTTGTCTTATACTGTATACAGTTTATTTTTAATTAAAGGTGCTATGTGTAACTTTCTGTAGAGTGCAGAACTTAGAAATATTTTCAACAGGCAAAGCATTCTGATCCCTCCCCCTCAGAGCCATATATGGCTCTGCTCCCCCTGGCCCTGCTGAAATTCAAATTCAAGCTCTGTTTTTATTGGCTGATTCAAATTCAAGCTCTGTTTTTATTGGCTGGTTAATGGCGGGTCACTCTGTGTTTTTAGTGTTTTTATAAATGCTGATAGAGAAGCAAGGGGACTATAGTTTTTTTCAGAGATTACTTTGTCTAACATCAGTCTGTCAGTAGATAGTGACAGAGTGAAGAAATATGTTAAAAATATATTGTTAGAAAAGTTACAGACGGCACTACAAACTTACATAGTGCACCTTTAAGGGGCAGATATTATAATTTGTTTATTTTTTTCTGCAGTCTTTTCATTCAATATTTGTTTCTTTTTGATGAATTTGTTTTGTTTATTTTGTTTCTTTTAAATGAATAAACTCAATGTTTGTTTCTTTTTGATGAATTTGTTTTGTTTATTTTAAATGAATAAATAAAATTTAAAAAAAAAAATTAAATGACTTTAAACATCTGCTAAGTTAATGGCATAAATCAACACAGACATGTTCCTGGTTTTAGTATTTTACATCACTTTATAATAGGGGTGCAGGAAAAAAAATCGATTTTTTAAAGAATCCAGATTCTTAGTCCTGGCGCTTCAGAATCAATTCTAAAAGCCCCAAAATTGTTTTTTTTTTTTACATTAAAACCCAAAAGATAAAGAAAATAAAACCATATCTCATAGTATATGAAAGAATACATAAATGAAAGGTGGCAGAAAGAAGAAGAAATCTGACCCGAACCAGTGACCTCCAGGACCCGATAAGGATAAAGCGGGTAAAGATGATGGATAGATGGCTTTTGTTGAAAAGATTTACCAAACAAATCTTTTAAACAAAATCCATCCATACACATTTGAAACATGGATGAATGCAATATGATTTTGAAGTCTATTTTATTTTGAGTTAAATGTTTATGCAATACAGTAGGCTGAAATCTTTGTTTACGTTTGTATTTTGAATTATTTGTGATGGACTGGAGACATGTCCAGGGTGTCCCCTGCCTCTCGCACAGTGACTGCTGGATATAGGCACCAGTGACCTCCGGGACCCGATTAAAGCTGCTGCATTCTATTCATATACCCATCTGCTCACAATTCAGGCTGCTGTATTTATACTGTATTATTTGACATTATTAATGTTTGCTACAAGCATACATTATTGTTTTAAATAAATGTTTTATTTGTTTACATTATTGTTTAATCTTTTCATGATTTCAATTGAAAATTGTTTCAGAATCGAAAATCGTTTCAGAATCGAAAATCAATCCTGGAATGAAAATAGTTTTAGGATCGAAAATCAATTAATCAAAAAAATCGGAATCGAATTGATTCTCCAGACACAGAGATTCGCACCCTTACTTTATAATGTAGCTGTTTTTGTTTCATTTTTTTAATATAAATAATCTTCTTGTATTTTTCAATGTTTTTTTATTTTTTATTTTTTATGATTGTCTACTGTTGTACTGATAAATATGTCCTTGAGGGTAAACTATATCTTGGCTGCAAGCATTCAATCAAGTTGCAAAATCCTTTGTTTTCTACAAATGATAGTGGTTGGTCAATAATTACGATTAAACATTCGAGCTCCGTGGCTTCGGCAGTGTGTTTTTCTTGTTCGGTCCAGGGCAGGCAGTCTGATTTCAGTCAGCCGCGCTCAGTCTGTCCCTCATCCGAGACAGGCAGACTGCATGGGGCGGGTTGGGCGCAGCTGGCAGGGGTCGGGCTGCCTGCTTCGGGTTGAGCGAGAGGAGCACACCGCTGAAGCCATGGCGGTGGAATGTCCCATGTAAAACTAACTTTACCACGGTTTAATGTGGTGCTATGGCTCTGCAGACATTGAACGTTGCTGTCTTGCTTTGTGGTGTTTCTAGTGTAAAATACTTTCACAACGCGGCGGACATGTTCAATGAAATGTTGGTTAGCTGTTAGCAACAGTGCTGCTCGGTTCTCACGTGCTTACTCACATTTTAGCTGGCTGCAAACTATGAAATGGATTTCCTGAATGTGAGGCGGGCCTAATTTCTCTGGGTTTCATGAGAAATGCCTCCATTCAGGAAATCCATTTCATAGTTTGAAGCCAACGTGCAGAGCATCTGGCAGGGAGACATTTCAGCAGACACAGACATGAATCATGGATCGGAAATCTCTGCAGGTTGGATCGGAAAAATCTGATACGTAAATGATGCTGGTCTCAGAGCCCAATACCGATACTGGATTGGCCCCATCCCTAGCTAACCGCTTCATGCCATTCAGAGCTGAAATACATGTAGACCAGGTAAAACTAAGTGTTACAGATGTTGAAGACGGGCTGCCCACCTGGTCAGATGAAGTTGAGGTGCTGCGCAGCACCATGGCAGAAATGAAAGATGAGACAAATGGGTGGAAAAAGAAATGCGAGGACGTAGAGGGACATATGAGAAAGTGCAACGTGAGGATCCTAGGCGTCGCGGGGACACCAGAATCAAGCTCCACCACAGCGGTCCTTAATCTGCTCACAGAAGTCCTGCAGCTGGACCAGACGCTGTTGATCGACCACTCGCACCGAACACTAGGTGGGAAGAAGTCATGTGATAATCCAAGAGTTATTGTAGCTAAACTGCACTACTACCAAGACTGCGTGGAAATATTACGGCGTGCGCACAGTCGTAGCCCACTCTGCTTCAAGGAATCATTGTTACAGCAGATTATGTACAGAATGTGGCAAAGACTCGGGCAACGTTCACAGAGGTGAAAAGACTACTTCACAGCCGGCGAGATGTTCACTATGGGCAAATTTTTCCTGCAAGGCTTCACGTCACTCACGGTGGGGTGGAGGAGTTTGTGGACTTGGATAAAGTCATGTCAAAAAGAATATCATCTCAGCAACGGGTGGCGAGGACGGGAAAAGACAATAGGGCTGGCTTCCCTTAATTAGCTTTTTTCCCCCAATTTAGACTGGTATGTGCTGGGGCTGCTCAGCTGGTGGCTCAGGGGCCAAATCAGGCCCATAGGTGAACTCAGTTCGGTCTGCCAATGAATTCATTTTGAAATAAAAATAGAATTTAAACATTAAATAAACTTACTTAATAACAATAACTACTAGATGTCTGCCCCTGAGCTGTTGGCTGTAGTAACTAGGGATGTAACGATACACATGGGTGTACCGAACCGTTTCGGTACGGCACGTTCGAATCGGTCCACCTGCGTACCGTTTCGGTTATTTTTTCACTTACTAAATGTTATTAACGGGAGAATATATGAGCCACAGAACTAAAATTCCTAGGCGAGTTTCAGCACAGCACCATTATCTTGCAAAAAAAGCCAAGATGGCCGCGCTCAGTCCGGCTGCAGCTTCATGGGCTCCTAGTTCATCCCTAGCTTTTAGTAATTTTAATAGAGTTTTTGTACCTGACTCTGCAAGTTTTTTGCGGGTGAATTATAGCCGAACTGAACTGTTAAGAATCGGAGCGGATTTACTACAGGGCACAGCTGATATCAGCAACAAACTCAAATCAGCGCTCGGCAGAATGGGGCTCTTAAGGTCATCTTCCTGGAAGCAGCAGCGGATGCGCTCCGGTTCACGCTCCAGTGGAAAGAAAAGGAAGCGGTGCTCCCGGGGTCAGAAGCGAGGGTGCAAGGCAGGAATTATGGCAAGACTGAAGGCAGACGCTAAAACCGGGAGACCCCCGATGCCGGCTCTTTTTCTGTCTAACGTCCGCTCGCTGGACAACAAAATGGATCTGCTTCGTCTGAGAGTGACCACGTCGGAGGAGATGAGGAGGTGCTCTGTGCTCTGCCTCACGGAAACGTGGATTTCTAAGGAAACACCGGATTCTGTGTATGAGCTGGATAGCAGACTCTTTTTCAGAACGGACCGGTGCACCGAGACTACGGGGAAAACACGGGGCGGCGGTGTGTGTGTTTACGTGCACAAGGATTGGTGCTCAAACTGTGCTGTTATCAAAAGCCTTTGCTCAGCTGCTGTGGAGCTGATCACAGTAAGGTGCCGTCCTCATTATCTACCCCGTGACTATTCAGTGATCCTTATCACAGTTATCTATATCGCCCCAGATGCTAATGCTAATGTCGCCCTTGAAGAAATTCATGACTTCCTCAGCTCGCTGCAGTGTAAATATCCAGAGGCGCTCTGCATTGTTTTAGGTGACTTCAATCACGTGAATTTAAATTACTGTCTCCCATCCTTCAATTAGCAGGTTTCCACAGCAACAAGAGGAAGTAAAATGCTCGACCACGTCTACACAAATGTGAAAGGGGCGTACACAGCGAAGCCACGCCTACTGCTCGGGGCTTCTGACCACTCCTCTCTGCTCATGGTCCCAGCACAGCTTCCCCCGCTGAGACGCTCTAAGCCGGAACAGAGAGATCAAACTCTGGCTCCAAGACAGCACCCCCATGCTGAGAGACTGTTTTGGAAATACGAACTGGTCTGTTTTCAGGGAGGTAGCAGCTGATGGAAACTCAGTGAATCTGGAATTATATGCTTCATCTGTATTGGGTTATATCAGCACATGCTGTGAAAACGTATCCATAAAAAAATATGTTAAATCTTACCCCAACACAAAACCCTGGTTAAATAAAGAGGTTCGCACCCTGCTGGCAGCCAGGAACACTGCCTTCAAGTCTGGAGACTCAGAGAAGCTGAGAAGGAGCAGGAAAGAGCTGGTTGCTGGCATTAAGAGGGCCAAAACCACATATGCACAGAGGATCGAGGGTCAGTTCACCTCACAAGACCCACGGAGCATGTGGAGGGGCATCAAATGTTTAACAGATTACAAGAGTAAGAGCAAACAATGCCCTAAAGACCCATCTCTGCCTGATGCCCTCAATAAGTTTTATGCACGCTTTGAGGACCCAAATAGACCAGCCAGCACCAGACTTACCTCACCACCAGATGAAGAGCATCTCAGCGTGACCGCAGCAGAAGTGAGAGGCAGTCTCAGAAGGATCAACCTTCATAAAGCAACTGGACCGGACAACATCCTGAAAGAAAGAAAGAAAGAAAGAAAGAAAGAAAGAAAGAAAGAAAGAAAGAAAGAAAGAAAGAAAGAAAGAAAGAAAGAAAGAAAGAAAGAAAGAAAGAAAGAAAGAAAGAAAGAAAGAAAGAAAGAAAGAAAGAAAGAAAGAAAGAAAGAAAGAAAGAAAGAAAGAAAGAAAGAAAGAAAGAAAGAAAGAAAGAAAGAAAGAAAGAAAAGAAAGAAAGAAAGAAAGAAAGAAAGAAAGAAAGAAAGAAAGAAAGAAAGAAAGAAAGAAAGAAAGAAAGAAAGAAAGAAAGAAAGAAAGAAAGAAAGAAAGAAAGAAAGAAAGAAAGAAAGAAAGAAAGAAAGAAAAGAAAGTTCTGAAGGAATGTGCGGATCAGCTCTGTGAGGTGCTGGCTGACATCTTCACCACCTCACTTGCACTGGAGTCAGTTCCCACCTGCCTGAAGACCGCGACCATCATCCCAGTCCCAAAGAGCTCCACAGTGACTGGTCTGAATGACTATAGACCGGTGGCCCTCACCCCGATAGTCGCTAAATGTTTTGAGAAACTGGTCATGTCCCACATCAAGGCAACCGTCAACATCAATGAGGACCCTCATCAATACGCATACCGTGAGAACCGATCAACAGAGGACGCCATTTCTTCCGTGGTCCACACTGCTCTCACCCACCTGGATCAGAAGGACTCATACGTGCGTCTGCTCTTTGTGGACTTCACATCTGCCTTCAACACCATGATCCCCCAAACTCTGATAGACAAACTATCCACACTTGGACTAAGCCCCTCTATTTGTAACTGGGTACTAGACTTCTTAACAGACAGACCACAGTCCGTGAAGATCCACAACTTCTCCTCCTCCACCATAACCCTCAGCACTGGCTCTCCTCAAGGATGTGTGCTGAGCCCTCTTCTGTTCACTCTGCTCACATATGATTGTACAGCCACACATCCAGGCTGTCATATTGTTAAGTTTGCAGATGATACAGCGGTGGTGGGATGCATCACAAACAATGATGAGTCCAGCTACAGACAGGAGGTGGAACATCTGGAGAGCTGGTGCAAAGAGAATAACCTTCACATGAATGTGAAGAAGACAAAGGAGATGATTGTGGACTTCAGAAGGAACAAACACACCCACACCCCACTGAACATAAGTGGATCTGCAGTGGAAGTGGTCTCCAGCTACAAATACTTGGGTGTACACTTGAATGATAACCTCAGCTGGAGCAACAACACCACCAGCCTGATCAAGAAAGGTCATCAGAGACTCTACTTCCTCAGACGGCTGAGACGAGCTGGTCTGAGCAGCCCAGTTCTCACCTCCTTCTACAGGTGTGCAGTGGAGAGCATCCTGTGCTCCAGCATCAACGTGTGGCATGGAGGCTGCACAGTTGCAGAGAGGAAAGCTCTACAGAGAGTGGTGAAGGCTGCACAGAAGTCTGTTGGAGTCAGTCTCCCCACCATCACAGACATTTACACCTCCAGATGCAGGAAAAGAGCCACCTGCATCATGAAAGACCTCACTCACCCAGCACACTCACTCTTTGCCCCACTCCCCTCAGGACGGAGGTTGAGGAGCATCAAATGTAGAACCACTAGACTGAGGAACAGCTTCTACCCTGAGGCTGTTAGACTCATGAATAAATAAATAATAAGAATAATCACTGCAAAATATCACATCATGCTGATGCTGATCTGTTTTCTTGTTGCTGTGTTCATCTGTGACCATCTGCTCATACAGACTCATGTTCGTGCTGCTGTTTATAATGATGTTTTTCCACTACATTAGGGCTTAGTGTATTACTAGTTGATGTTTTTCTTAGTTAATTCTAGATGTTATTACTGTTTTTCTCTTGCATTTGTTGTTGGATGTAACTGGGACCCTGTGTACATAATCTCGTTTTCATCACATGTACCACATGCGGTGCAAATGACAATAAAGACTCTCTGACTCTGACTCTGAATTTGTCACAAGCGAATTAAACTCGGGTTCAATGTGGCTGCGCGAGGCTCTGCAGATTTCCTGGTGTTCTGATGTGCTGGACCAGCGCTCCATGTTTTATTTTATTTTTTAGAACGTTTTATTAACATATAAACACAGAAAATCGCAGCGGCTGCGTCAGGACATGCAGTGGAGGTGGAGCTATGGAGGCTGAGCTGAAGTTCAGCGAGAGCAAGGGGGAGGGACCAGAAACGTGTCTCTGTTCAAATTTTTTTCTAAGTTTCAGCGTGTTCCAAAAACTACATATTGCACCTTTAAGAATAGTTAAACTGAGACACACTTTTACTATAATGTCAGCTAACAAATATATTTTTAGGTGTTTATCTTGCTAAATTTTAAATACATGCAGGTCTGGTGCTACGTGTGCTCGTATTTTCGAATACAGTATTTTCTGGTGTATAGGTCGCACCTGTGTATAGGTCGCATTGTCCAATTATCACCAATAGATTGGAAAAATCCCTAGATAGGTCGCACTGGTGTATAGGTCGCACCTACGTTTAGCTCTGCTGCAAATGTCTGCCACAGGAGCGCACAGCAAGGCTTTTAAGAAGATTAACACTTAAAAACAATTATTTGTTTGATAAAAATTATAGCAAATATGTGTCTGAGCTGAACTTTTCCTTAATAAATGAACGTAATTGTGAAATGAGCTGGATTTAAAAATTTGTTTCACCGAAAGTGATAACAAGCCATATATAGGTCGCACCTGTGTATAGGTCGCAGGCCTTGAAAAAACAATAAAAAGGTGCGACCTATACACCGGAAAATACGGTACATTATATTTGAATTTAAGCTTGTATTTAGCTTGTTCCAGTTGAACAATAAATATATAAAAATAACAGGATCGATATCTAAAAAAGCTAAGTCTGGTCCTCTGGACATTCAAAAAAAAATAATAATATTGTAGAAACGTTTCGTCTTTCGTCCGAAAGACTTCCTCAGTCTGAGATGCTGTATTCAGCTCAGTCTTATAAATAGCACCCTCTCACAGTGGATCAACCAGTTGGCTGATGACAGTCTGAAGCCAGCTGCTCACATGATCAAGGAGGACCATCAGCCTAATGATGGATCGTTAGCACCCTGATGGTTGTTTGCTCAGCAGCTCAGACTGAGGAAGTCTTTCGGACGAAAGACGGAACGTTTCTACAATTTTTTTGCTTTATTTTTTATTTTTTTTGAATGTCCAGAGGACCAGACTTAGCTTTTTTAGATGTTTCTACCTGGATTATTGAGCATGCATCAGGGTAACAGGATAGATAATTAACATTTTCAAAAATGAGTAGAAAGAAACATGCAATAAGCTTTACACCTATTCTTTATCATTTAGAAACTAAATGTGTTTATTTCCTGTTTGTACCTTCAGTCTTAATTACTACTTGTGACTTTTTGGTTATGTAACCTATGACACTTCAAAGAATACGCATAGTTTCAGTTATTGACACATTTTTGCACATGTACACATATTTATGCATTAACACAGTGCTGTCACATTATGGAGACTTACACAAAGACGTGCACATCTTGTGTGTATAATTCTGCTTGGATTTCAGTTCACGGGTCAGTTTATTCCACAACTTCACTCAACAAACATAGATTAAAAAATATTTTAATGTTCGTTGAAAACCAGAATGTAAGTTTAAACTTTTAAGCACAAAAAAAGTTTTATATTTGGTAGGATCTGTACGTATGAACTCAATGCTGGACATTTTTCAAATTGCAGTATTGCCAGGAGGAGGAACAGGTGATCCTCATCAGCTCATCGGTCCTAGCCTTTTTAAGTCATATTCACCGTTGGGATGTTAAGTCACAATTGTGACTAAACGGACAACCACTGAATTATTTCAAAATTTAACTTGCTAACCTTGCTCCTGTTCCCCTTGTGCTTATGTGTTTCCTGGTTCCTTGGCCTGACTCCTGGATCTCTTTGACAACAAGACCTGTTTTAGACCAGGGGTGCCCAAAGTGGGGCCTGCGGGCCAAAGTTGGCCCACCAACCATTTGACTTGGTCCGCCAAGCTGTCCTTATTATTATATTAAAATTTCCTTTGAAGAATCAATGTGTTTACACTCAGTCATTCCAAGTTTAATGTTAGATGGAAAGTTGGCCCAATGACTGCTGTAATGCCACTCCACAGCAGAAGTGACTAATTTCTGCATTCTTTTTTTAATTGTAATAATTTATATTTTATTTTGACTTACTGTCTCTCTGTAGTTTCTTGCTGCTGAATAACATTTCCTTTGACAAAGCTGAGCGTCATGGAGGTGCCCATCACACACCTTTTATGAGCACCCCTAATTTAACTCAGCATCTCTGAAAAATTAAGAAACCATCATTGGGATTTTGTAAAGAAACGGTTTTTGAATCTTAGATTAACTAAAATATTGAATAAATGTTGGATAAATATGGAATAAACGACAACCATTTCAAACGAGCCAGTAAAATATATCATTTTTGGCACGAGTCACACCACTTGTCAATCAATCCAGTAGACATGTCAGCAACGGACCAGCCCAACGACTTCAATCTGTCCTGAAGTGAACGTCCATTACCTGCAGAGCTGCAGAGTGTTGCATGAAGAACACTTTTCAGTCAGATATTTCAATAATAACAGAGTTTATATGTTTTGTTTCATGTTAATCTACTGTAATAAACCTTTTGCGAAATACACCAAAATGCAGGAAATGGCATCTACTTTATTCAAAATTCTCTGGGGGAGTACCCCCACCACCACCTGTTCTGAAATGTACTTTATACAGAATGGAAGGATAAATAACTGAAATAAATAAATGGACTTTACTTTGGCAAAAACTAATGCAGATATGTTCCTGTCTTTGATTTTTTTTGTACATCTACCTTATAATGTTTTTGCTACTTTTTGCTACTTTTTCTTTTCTTTTGTTTATTGTTTAATGTATTTTTATCATTGATGTTCATCATTCTTCAGTTTGTAGCAGTTCGCTTTCGTAAATGAGCCCTCGAGGCTCAGTAAGATTTACCTGACTAAATAAAGGTTGAATGAATGAAAACTTAAATAAATATTTGCATTTCATGTATTATATTATTGCATTTGGCCTGTAGCTCTCTGATAGATTTTTAATTTGGCCCTTTCAGAGAAAAAGTTTGGGCACCCCCTGTGTTAGACCAACAATTACTCAGACTCTACATCTGCCTTCCCGTTCCTGAGAATCTAAGGAAGGATTACCTCTCACAATCATAATCAGAATAAGCTTTATTATCATTGGACCGAGATACAACGAGAACATGTACAGTTGTCTGAAAGATGGACATAGTGCACAAAACTGCTGCTAATTAGCGCGGCCCTCTTACTCTTATTCACAATAATATTCTTGCTTGGATGAGAAAAAGGAAGAAAACATGAGGAGAGAATATGCTGGTGAAGATTCTCAGTCGTCCAGGACATGATAAAATCAAAAAAGGCGTTCAATACAGGATCAACTGGACTTTATTTGTTGCAGAAAACGTTTCGACTTCTGTCCAGAATTGAAAAAGACTTCTGGACAGAAGTCGAAACGTTTTCTGCAACAAATAAAGTCCAGATGAGGAGAGAAGGTATAAAAAAGATCTGGTAAATGGAGTTACTTATATAGCGCTTTCCAGCCCCCTATGAGGGGCCCCAAAGTGCTTCACAGTACCAGCCATCCACCCATTCATACACACATTCACACACCGGTAGCGGTAGTCTGCCATGCAAGGTGCCAGCCAGTCCTACTGGGAGCAACTCGGGGTTAAGTGTCTTGCCCAGGGACACAACGACACATGGTGTGGGGAACCGGGATTCGAACCGCCAACCTTCCGATCGGGGGACGACTGTCATTACCACTACGCCACGGCCGCACCGATCTCTCACACCGTGTCCTAAACAGGGCACGGTTTGAGGCATCAAAAAACCTACCATAGCAAAGCAACATAAATAGACATGATACATATAGCCCTATCATTATAAGAAGAAGTCCTACTCGCCTGTCATCCCTCTGCAAATCTCCTGGTCCATTGTTTTACATAAGACCTGTTATTTATAAACTCACCTAAACACCTTCAGTGTTCAGTTCTGGTAATTTTTCATTCAACCTTTATTTAGGCAGGTTAATCCCATGCCTCGAGAACTCATTTACAAGAGAGACCTGGCTAGAAACTAAAGAATGATGACAACAGTGGACTTTCCTTGGACAATCAACAATAGAGAATCATAAGAGAGAAATACAGTTTTTTAACATGTTAAAATAAACCTCTAAAAAAGCTAAGTCTGGTCCTCTGGACATTCAAGAAAACAAAACAAAGCAAAAAAAAAATTGAGACTGAGGAAGTCTTTCGGACGAAAGACGAAACGTTTACAATTTTTTTTGCTTTGTTTTGTTTTGTTTTTTTGAATGTCCAGAGGACCAGACTTAGCTTTTTTAGATTTTTCTACCTGGATTATTGAGCATGCATCAGGGTATGTTAAAACAAAGATATCAAAGTAGCAAAACAGACAGATTATAAGTCAAATGTAGAAAATCAAAAACAGGAACATGTCTGCATTGGTTTTTACCGGGATTCCAACAGATTCTTAAAGCCATTTAGAGAAGTCAAGGCAGAGAGCTTCAGATGTTTTTGTAAGATATTCCAGGAAACAGAAGGCCCTTTTGCAAGTTCAGTCCTCACTGAGGGAACACTGCAGGTAATCATGTCCTGAGAGCGCACGCTGTAGCTGCACTCACGCAGAGACATGTAGGAGGAGATGTATGAGGGCAGCAGACCAAGAAGTGATTTAAAGATGAAAATGTACCAGTGGAAGAGTCTGCGTGAGGTTAATGATGTCCAGTTAACCAGTGAATACAGGGTGCAGTGGTGGGTACGATAATCACATCCAGTTATGAATCTTAGTGCACCATGATAGATAACATCCAACATCTGCAGGGTGCTTGTAGGAGCATTCATGTAGATAATGTCACCGTAATGCCTAAACTAAATAAAAATACCAGTATTGTCAGGTGTTTAATGCTTTATACACACATTTTGCAGTATGAAAAGGATCTACAGTATACTGGAGATATTTAATGTTGGTACGTTTTAGAACATGGAGGATATTTGAACCCAGCCTTCTGAACATTTCTTATTGCTCTTCAGCTGCTCTTCTTTGGAACATATAGCTACTTTGTATGTTGAATGTTCAAGTATTGCCCCAAACCCCTCCCAAATAATTAAAATGCAATGAAGTCAGCGAACAGAAGAGTATACAAAGTAGATTTTTGTTTTTGTCATTGTATCAATTTGGACAAAATTATAGGAAATTTATGTTTTGCCTTTAGTGTAACATCAGCATTAACATAACTGCAGTAATAAACACCCAAAGAAGAGGAATCAATAGAAAACCAACTCAAACCACTAGGTAAAATAAATATATATATACAGTGATGGTAGAACAGGAGACACTGGGAGGATCTGAAAAGTATGGAGATGGGCAAGTATGGTTTCCAGTAGTTATTGTTTGTAGTCTAGTTATTTCTCTTCCATGTTCCTGGTTGGTCTGTCAGTGCAGAGAGGGCGAAGGGTTCCTGGTAAGTATGGTGGCAGAGATGGTGGTCATGGGATAGGTAGGTGAATGGGTACTGTAGATTTAAGGCAGATTGGCAGGCAGGCAAGTAGCAGGACAGACACAAGCTGACGGTGACTGGCCCCCCGATTTCCAGGATCCTTTTCAACTTGGAGGCAAAGAGACAAACAGGTGTGTCCATGCCGGCAGGGTAGTCTGATCAGAATCCAGGATTGAGAGAACACAGAGGAAAAACTGCCTTGTTTAATGATCTGGAGTCACTATAAGACTGTCACATAAACTGGTTGGTTTCCAATGCTCCAACAGAGAAGAGAACACTTCAGCAGTCCTTTATACTCCTGGTGCTCATTATTGGCCACAACCGGTGCCGCCCTGCCCCTCAGGAAGCTGCAGAAGGAGAAAACACTGGAATCCCACAAGCATTTGTTGTGGCAGATGTTGTCAAGAGTATCACACTCTTTAGTAGTTTTTACCTCTAAACTTTTCTGGGACTATTATTTTAATCTTTATAATATGTACACTTACAGGTATAGGTTTTGGAAGGAACAAATTTGATTGTTAAAATTCCTTTTAGATTATCAAACCATAAAAGTGACATATTTCTCATATGGTATATGACTAAATATTTTATTGCCTAAAAATACAAAATAAAATATTTATACAGATACTCCCCGACTTACGAACAAGTTCTGTTCCTATGCCCGTTCGTAACACGAAAATCGACGTAAGTTGAAAATACGTCCAAACGGCACCTCATACATGCACCTCATACATCCAAAGGGCACCTCATACGTATAGTACTGTACAGGTAGTCCTCTACTTACGGCGGTCTCGACTTACGGCGATTCGATCTTACGAATGACTTTACGAACACACTCCCATTGTAAAATACCGTACCGAAACTTACAGGAGAAACGAAACTTACAGGAGGGAGCAGGAGGGAGGGAGGGAGGGGCGAGCTTGACATGCTGGAAACTCACAGAAGACCTCATGCGCAGACCAGAGCAGGTCAGGGGGGGCTAATATGCTAAATATGCAAACTCTGGACCGCACGTGCAAATACAGGAGACCTTATTGTTTTGAGCGGAGGTTTACGAGGCAGCTGAACAACGAGCTAATATGCTAACAGACGTTGCTGTAAACGTTGTTGACCACGTGAAGCTGCAGGAGCTCGGAGGTGCACGAGCTAACATACTAACAGACGGAGGAAGAAATGACCAGCTCCCAGTAAGAAATTAACGCTTTTTTCCCTTCATTATGGCTCCTAAATGTATGTGTTTTTGTTTAGGTTTATTAAATTTGTTCATTTTTTTTTTACAAAAGAAACAATACAAGACAACCCCATAAATGATAATGTACAAAATATAAAAAAATGAAAGGTAGCAGAAAGAAGAATAAATCTTATTATATCTGCCCCTTTTTTCCAAACAATAATAATCTTCAACCAACAGTACAAAATGACTAACTCTTTCTAATTTTCTAACTAATACAATACACATTACGCTATTTCATATATATTTTTTTAACACATTCGTTTTGATCATTTTCTTAAATGTAAACATTGACTTGGCATTTTTAACTACATTCTCCAAGCCATTCCATAATCTAATTCCCTGGATTGAGGTAGAACGTCCCTTCAAACTAGTTCTGAATTGTGGTTTTACAAACATCTCTGTCCCCTTAAGATTATAACAACTTTGTCTTTTAACAAAATGCATTTGGATATTTAAAGGTAATGCATTATTTTGAGCCCTATACATAACTGATAAAATATTATAGTCTACCAAATCATGGAACTTCAATAACTTCAGTTGATAAAATAATGTACTTGATGGATGACGGTAATGTTTTCTAGTGATAATTCTTACAGCTCTTTTCTGTAATACAAAAATAGGCTTTGTGATTGTTTTACACGCATTCCCCCAAACATCAATACAATAGATTAAGTGTGGAACAATGATTGTGTTATACAACAAATACAGAGCTTTATCATTCAATAGGTCTCTGACATGATTGTGTTATACAACAAATACAGAGCTTTATCATTCAATAGGTCTCTGACTTTGTACAGTACTGCAATCGATTTAGCAATTTTTATTCTTACAGAATGCGTTGTTTCCACGTCAGTTTGTCATCAATGATAACACCCAAAAACTTCACCTCACTCACTCTACAAATCTCAACACCCTCAATTTTGAGTGGAACATCAACAGTTTTCTTTTTATGACTGTGTTACGACCCGTAAAGGCCAAAACATACAAAGTGGACACTGACACAGAAAAAGAATTAAAACAAATTTTATTGAACCTAAAATAAAGCACTCCAGGCTGGCAAGGTCCTCCCAGGCTTCTTTCACCAGGACTGGAGCGTCCTCGTCTGGTTCAGCATCCAAAGGAAAATAAATAAAAGAAAGTTCAAAGAATTGGTGGACCGGTGAGTCTGGCCAAACACAAGAAAACACCACCCAGGCAAACCCAACCCCAATATAGGGCCGTAGTGTTTCCCCAGGTGACGATCTACCTATAACAAGGCCCTCACTATCCAATAAAATAAAGATGCGAAAACTAGGCTACCAACCCTCACCAGTCAAAAGTACAAAATAAGATGAAAAAGAGAAAAAAGGTAAAAGTCCCTCACTGTTAACCCCAACTGTCCCCCTCTTGGACAACTGTACAGACACTGCCCTCAGTGTCTCCAAAATTAACTCAAACAGGCCTCAGTGGCACAGACCCACACTTCCTAAGTTTAGGCCAATGTTTTAACTGGCTCTTAAGGAGCCTCAACCCAAACAGAACTCTAATAAAACTACTAAGAGTCCTGGCAAGCTCACCAGCTCATCTACAACTCCGAACAAGAGCAAACCATAAACTGTCAGGGAGAGTGGAGATCTCCCAATGATCACACAATACAGCTCAGAAGCTGTCAATCAACACTCAGTTGTTTGTAAGTGTATCTTCAGCAGTTCCAGTGAACCTTAGCCGACGTCTGATGTCTTCCACACCAGCCTCTACTTGATTAATGTGGTGGTACCGAGTGGTTCTCATTAAAATTATGCAATTTACAAGGCACATCAGTTCGTATAGACCTTAGGAAAATATTTAGAACATCTGAGACATTTACAAATTTATATAACAGTTTATTTGTATATATAAATACTTTTAAAATACTTTGTAAAAAGATTAAATAATTAAAAGTTCTAGTCCAGACCCAGGTGTGTGGCTAATTAACCACGCCACTAACATGTGTTCAGGGACCGCGCCCCAAACAATTTGTTGTCGAGTCCAGTGAAGCAGCCACAGACATCTGAAGATGGTCAATTGCAGTGGTTTGGAGAGAACAATGGTGATTGCAGTGGAGACAAAACAGTAGTGATCTTCCGTAGTTAAAGCAGCAATGGTCCCAACTTCAGCAAAAGGACCTATAAAATTCAGTCAACTAATCACCAATAGTTGCAAATTTGAAGCCGACAATGAAATGGAACTCAACTACTCACCTGCTGACACACATGCAGACACACACACACAGGAGGAGGAGGAAGCAGCAAGCTTGGTCTTCATATCATGAAAGCCAGAACAGCACGCATGACACAATCTGCTGCTCAACGACAACCAAACCCCCCACACGGGTTTGAGCCACGTAGTGGGAGCGTGAAGAAGAAACCAAGTGCCAGAACAGGCATTGCTGCCTCCTTTTATACTCCACCCACTTATCAAACAGGAAGTGACATTTCCCTAGCCAGGTATATCAGGAAGTGACATTTCCCTAGCCAGGTATATTTCTATACTGCTACACCTACCCCACCTTTTTGAATCGTCGACCCGACGATGGCAGGTTCAAAAATTCAAAACTGATGTCAATTCCAAGGTCTAAACAAAGCTGAAATCTCAGAAACCCCTGAAGGGAGACCAACAACATTAACAGCATTCAGTGTGCCCACAACTGTGCAGGGGTATGACACCACCTCAGTCGATCCAACACTGACGGGCACGTCAGCTGTACCCTTGTCCATAAACCTATCAATGTGAGGGAGAGCTCCTGAAGACTCTCTCTCCCTCTGGCTGTTCTCCGGAAAAGTATGCCTCCTGAAGAGCAACATACAACTTTGAACACTTTTAAGTATCTCCATTTCTGCACAAGAGCAATACTTGATTTCAGTTTCAAACCCGGCCTCTCGGGCTCTCATCCACACTTCATCCACTCGTTCAACCCTACACCCATCCTTTCTCTAAAGATGGACACGTCCCATCTCTAGGCACAAAATTAATCTCTGATACAGAGAGACTAGGCGTGAAAAGGGCATAAGGTAATGATGAAGAGGTGGACGGCTGAGCACTTGGGCCAGTCTGTCCATGTTGCAACTGCTCATTATCAGCCTTTAAAAACTTGCCATAAAAGCTGAGTTCCTTTATTTCCTCCTCCATGATTGCCACAAGCTTACTCTGCTACCTGTGATTACTACAGTGCAGAGTACCCTGAGGCTAAAACTGAACACCTCACCAAACACTGGTGAAGATCTGCATGGAACCACTGCTGCTTTGACTCCAGGTAGTCCAATCTGCACACAAAAAAACAGTTAAAAAAGCAAAAGCATACACGTCTCAGATGTTCACAAATGTACTATGTATGTAATTATATATATATATATATATATATATGTA
>JBBPBX010003022.1:74220-85548 GCA_038048925.1 Garcialebias charrua | reverse complement strand
GCCGGTCAGACCTGGCAGACCCAAACGTATTGTGAGGGTCTGCTGGGAACGTCTGGCAGAGTCTCCCGTAAGACGGAGCTTTAACTCCCACCTCCGGGAGAGCTTTGAACACGTTCCGAGGGAGGCGGGGGACATTGAGCCCGAGTGGGCCATGTTTCGCGCCTCTATTGTCGAGGCAGCTTATCGGAGTTGTGGCCGCAAGGTTGTTGGTGCCTGTCGTGGTGGCAACCCTCGAACCCGGTGGTGGACACCGGCGGTGAGGGATGCTGTCAAGCTGAAGAAGGAGTCCTATTGGGCCTTTTTGGCCTGTGGGACCCCGGAAGCAGCAGATAGGTACCGGCAGTCCAAGCGGCATGCGGCTCGGGTGGTTGCTGAGGCAAAAACTCGGGCGTGGGAGGAGTTCGGAGAGGCCATGGAGAATGACTTCCGTACGGCTTCGAGGCGATTCTGGTCCACCATCCGGCGTCTCAGGGGGGGAAAGCGGTACGCGACCAACACCATTTATGGTGGGGATGGCGTGCTGTTGACCTCAACTCGGGATGTTGTGAGTCGGTGGGCGGAATACTTCGAAGACCTCCTCAATCCTACTGGCACGTCTTCCACTGAGGAAGCGGAGCCTGGGGACTTTGGGTCGGGCTCTCCAATCTCTGGTGCTGAGGTCGCCGAGGTGGTTAAAAAGCTCCGCGGTGGCAAGGCTCCGGGGGTGGATGAGATTCGTCCTGAGTTCCTTAGGGCTCTGGATGTTGTGGGGTTGTGTTGGCTTACGCGACTCTGCAATATCGCGTGGACATCGGGGGCAGTTCCCTTGGATTGGCAGACTGGGGTGGTGGTTCCCCTATTCAAAAAGGGGGACCGTAGGGTGTGTTCCAACTATAGAGGGATCACACTCTTAAGCCTCCCTGGTAAGGTCTATTCAGGGGTTCTGGAGAGGAGGGTCCGTCGGATAGTCGAACCTCGGATTCAGGAGGAGCAGTGTGGTTTTCGTCCTGGTCGTGGAACACTAGACCAGCTCTACACCCTCAACAGGGTCCTGGAGGGTGCGTGGGAGTTTGCCCAACCAGTTTACATGTGCTTTGTAGACTTGGAAAAGGCATTCGACCGCGTCCCTCGGGGGGTTCTGTGGGGGGTACTCCGGGAGTATGGGGTACCAGGCCCATTGATATGGGCTGTTAGGTCCCTGTACGACCGGTGTCAGAGCTTGGTCCGCATTGCCGGCAGTAAGTCAGGCTCGTTTCCGGTGAGAGTTGGACTCCGCCAAGGTTGCCCTTTGTCACCGATTCTGTTCATAACTTTTATGGACAGAATTTCTAGGCGCAGCCAAGGTGTTGAGAGGATCCGTTTTGGTGGCCTTAGAATCGCTTCTCTGTTTTTTGCAGATGATGTGGTCCTATTGGCTTCATCAGATCGTGATCTACAGCTTTCGCTGGAGCGGTTTGCAGCTGAATGTGATGCGGCCGGGATGAGGATCAGTTCCTCCAAATCCGAGGCCATGGTCTTGAGCCGGAAAAGGGTAGCATGCCCTCTCCGGGTCGGGGAGGAGGTCCTGCCCCAAGTGGAGGAGTTTAAGTATCTCGGGATCTTGTTCACGAATGAGGGAAAACTGGAGCGTGAGATCGATAGGCGGATAGGTGCAGCGTCCGCAGTGAAGCGGGCGCTGTACCGGTCTGTCGTGGTGAAGAGAGAGCTGAGTCAAAAGGCAAAGCTCTCAATTTACCGATCGATCTACGTTCCCACCCTCATCTATGGTCATGAGCTTTGGGTTATGACCGAAAGAACAAGATCTCGGATACAAGCGGCTGAAATGAGTTTTCTCCGCAGGGTGTCTGGACTCTCCCTTAGAGATAGGGTGAGAAGCTCAGTCATCCGGGAGGGACTCGGAGTAGAGCCGCTGCTTCTCCACATCGAGAGGAGCCAGTTGAGGTGGCTCGGGCATCTGGTTAGGATGCCTCCTGGACGCCTCCCTGGTGAGGTGTTCCGGGCATGTCCCACCGGGAGGAGACCCAGAGGAAGACCCAGGACACGCTGGAGGGACTATGTTTCTCGGCTGGCCTGGGAACGCCTTGGGATTCCCCCAGAGGAGCTGCTCCAAGTGGCTGGGGAGAGGGAAGTCTGGGCCTCCCTACTTAGGCTGCTACCCCCGCGACCCGACCCCGGATAAGCGGAAGAAAATGGATGGATGGATGATGGATGGATATTTCTTCACTCTGTCACTATCTACTGACAAACTGATGTTAGACAAAGTAATCTCTGAAAAAAACTATAGTCCCCTTGCTTCTCTATCAGCATTTATAAAAACACTAAAAACACAGAGTGACCAGGACAATGACAGCCAATAAAAACAGAGTTTGTAACCAGCCAATTAAAAACAGAGCTTGAATTTGAATCAGCCAATAAAAACAGAGCTTGAATTTGAATCTCAGCAGAGCCTCCCCCTCAGAGCCATATATGGCTCTGAGGGGGAGGGATCAGAATGCTTTGCCTGTTGAAAATTTTTCTAAGTTCTGCACTCTACAGAAAGTTACACATAGCACCTTTAATAGTGATAAATCTGGAAGAACAAATGTAAAGTATCCACAAAGTACTTCTCTCTGACTCATTTAATAAACTGGTCTGTATTTCCTGGTAGTACATCTGAATCCTGTAAAGAGTTCTTGACCAATAAGGTTTCCAGGATTCCAATACAGACTTTCCAAGACTCAAAATTTCAGATTTTTCTGTCAATTTGAGCCAATTTTACATAAAAAGTTTGTATATTTGCTGTAATTTACTGTTTTTACAGTGATGTTTTGAATATTTGTTTTTACTCATGTCAAATTATTGGATGTAGGAATATCCACACCTCACTCTTCTTTCCCCATTGACTTCACAATGCAACTTGTATTTCCCACAACAGCAACAACTTACTGTATTTTCCTCTTCAGTACAGCTTTATTTTATTTCGGCCTTTAGAAAAATATAAGTGTAAAAAAATTTGGGCCTAGATGAAACGGCTTTGAGGAGAATCTGAAATCTTAAAATTAATTTTAATCTTCATACATGATCCTGTATGTTAAATGAAACAGGCAACACGGTCTGGAAACACGTTTTTAAATACTTTGTTTTTTACTTTTCACACCGATTAAGATCTAAGAAATGTCCTAAAATTAAACTCCATAATAACATGGGTTTACCTGTCTGTCCCCTTTTTGCCTCTTGCCTGCAGGATTTCGTTCAGTTTCTTCACCACCACAGTTGTGTTGATCTCTGTGCCTTTAGCAAACATTTTGGGCTTCTCCTGATGGGTCGGCACACAAAGTAACACACATTCAGTCTCCGTTACGCACATCATCTGCTCTTTGTTGTATCGTTTCTGCATCACGACAGTAATAAATACACAAGTGATGCTTTACCTTAAGCAGAGGGACGCCTTTCTTAACCTTCTCCCAGCGTTCTTCATCGTCTTCTCCCTCCCCCTCTTGAAACTCCTCAAGCCGCTCCTTTTTTTTCTGCTTCTTCTTCTCAAGCCTTTTAGCGCTGGGTCTGTCGAGACCTTTCTCCCTGAAGATATTTACAACACAAGTGACAACAAGATCTTTTTTGATCTACCAGAGCTGCAAACTACCTATTGCTTCTTAAACATTCATTTGATCTAAACCCATCCATCATCTTTAACCACTTCTTCCTTTTCAGGTCACTGTGCAAGAGGCCGGGGACACATATCCAGGTCTGTAGTCCATCACAGGCACACACGGAGACAAACAACCTTTCACTGTGCTGCTCATTTATCTAAACCCTTAAACTGTAAAATACTAAAAATCACAGAAAAAACAAGAACAACATTTAGCAAAGTTTGTTAAAAGAGACTAAGCTTACTTCTTGAGGAAAACAGTGGCCAGAGACTTGCCCTTCCCTTCTTCATCATCTGAACTCTCACTGCCACTCTCTTCAGTGTCTGGGCCCCAACCCTCCCCATCTTCATCGTCGTCACTAGAAGTTGACTCGTCCTGTGAAAGGGAGGAACATCCTCAGCTCAGTTCCTCAGACATCCCGTTAAACAGAAGTCTATTCCACACAGGCGGCTTCTTACCCCAGAGCCCTTAGCAGTCTTCAGGAACTTGCTGGCTTCTGAAACGCCTTCAGGTTTTTTCAAGAAGGACTTGGCATCACCTTCCTCATCATCGCTTTCAGAGGAGGAGCCTTTTGTAGCAACAATAGCATATTTTAGAGATTAAAACAACATTATAATCATGTCTTAAGAAATCTACATGAAATAAAAAGTCTATAAAACTGCCTTTTTAAAGCAAATAAGTTTAACACAAAACCAAAAAGTATTTTGCAGCAAATGTGGGGGGAGAACACCAGTACACTGGCGTGTTAAGACTATGAGCATTACTGAATACTGATTAGGCGTGCAAATCTCTCAGTGTCTGGTGAATCGATTCCGATTTTTGGTGTCACGATTCGATCCAAAATCGATTTTTCGATTCAGAAACGATTTTTGATTCAGAAATTATTTTTCTATTGAAATGGTCATAAATTTAGTTTCAGTTTTGTAACTGACAAGCTGAAAAGAATAAACAACAATGTAAACAAATAAAACATGTATTTAAAACAATAATTTTAAACTGAGAATAATAAACAACAATGTAAACAAATAGAACATTTATTTAATCGCCAGGACTAAGAATCTAGATTATTATTTTTTTTAATCGATTTTTTTCTGAATCCCTAAATTACTGATGTAAATGTTTTTAATAATAATAATAATAATAATAATAATAATGTCACGTTTTGTCATCTGTGTATGTTTCCATACTGGACGAAATTTGTCTCTGCATTTAACCCAACCACCACCAGGTGGTGCAGTGGGCAGCTATAGAAAGCGCCCGGGGAGCTGGGGATGAGGTGTGCTGCTCATAGACACCACAAGGTATGCAGTGACCGGGGTTCGAACCTGGGTCTTTCGGGTATATAAATGTTAACACAATTTACAAATCTAATTCTAACTGCTCAGCAAGTTGTGCATGTTCTTGAGAGCATTTTAAACAGTTAGAACAAGAGTAACAAACGTACCAGAATCGTCATCCTCTTTCTCCTCCTCTTCATCTGCAGATTCTTGTGGGTTCTAATAGATAAAAATATACATTTTTAACTTAGCTTATTCAGGCAATTGAGTCATATAGGCTCCTTGGCCAATCTCATGTATTATAACTTTTTGTTGTTGACAGCACTGAAGCTCAGAACTACTTCAAGAACGTCTCAGTTACCTCTTTGTGCGATGTTATTTCTGTTTCAAAGTCTTTGTTGTACTTGCGGATCTTTTGGCGCAGTGTGCTCAGGGCTTTAGCGTTGTTTTTGTTCATCTTCTTTTTACCCTCCTTGTCTTCCCAAAGCTTTAAAAAAAAAAACAATTTATTTCACTCATTTCATACACACAAAACAAAAAGTTGCACTCTTAAGCCCGACAACCAACCTGATTCAGATAGTCCTCCAAGTCAGCCAGAAGACGGATATAAAAAGAAGGGACACCCTCTTTGTCCACTATGGTCTTGCTTTTTAGGAAAGCTCGACATAGTTGCTCAAACTCCTCCAGACACTTGGACATGTCGCGAATCTTCATAGCATTTCTAATAGTCTTTATTAAGTTGGTCAACTCCTCAAACCTAAAAAACAAACAGGAGTTAATTACACAATAGACAGTAATTTTAAGAATAAAATGGTGTAACACAAACCTTTTATCTTTGGCGCTGCGCACCACTCTTTTTGTGTCCTCTTCATCATCACTAAGAAGCAACGACCTGTAAAAGCACCAATGAGTAAAATCATTATAAAAAAGGATCTTCGTAAGCATAACTGGTCATATTTTCAGAAAGCGGCACTGACTGCTTAAAGTTTCCTCCGGGTGCTTTAGGAGTGATCTCATCAGCAGATGAGGACTCCTCAGACTCGCTGTCAGACCCGGTGGCAAAAAAACGAGACATTGTTGCAGGAAACGCTCAACCTGCAAGCGGAAAAAATAAAAATACATATCAGAGCTATGATGTTTGTGAGAATACATTAAAAACTCCTTTATTTTATTATAGCTTTTTTTTAAACATTCAATGAATTGTATTCATCCACACATGTAATGAGGTGCCAACATCTAATATTTTATTCAGAATAGAACACAAATCACAGAGCAAAAGTTTAAAATGAGAGAATGCATCATTTTAAGGGAAAAATATGTTGTTTCAAAATTTCATGGCGTCAACAAATCCCAAAAAAGTTGGGACAAGTCCATTTTTACCACTGTGTGGCATCCCCCCTTCTTCTTACAACACTCAACAGACGTCTGGGGACAGAGGAGACCAGTTTCTCAAGTTTAGAAATAGGAATGCTCTCCCATTCATGTCTAATACAGGCCTCTAACTGTTCAATCGTCTTGGGCCTTCTTTGTCGCACCTTCCTCTTTATGATGCGCCAAATGTTCTCTATAGGTGAAAGATCTGGACTGCAGGCTGGACATTTCAGTACCCGGATCCTTCTCCTACGTAGCCATGATGTTGTGATTGCTGCAGAATGTGGTCTGGCATTATCTTGTTGAAAAATGCAGGGTCTTCCCTGAAAGAGATGACGTCTAGATGGTAGCATATGTTGTTCTAAAACCTGAACATAGTTCTCTGCATTAATGGTGCCTTTCCAGACATGCAAGCTGCCCATACCACAAGCGCTCATGCAACCCCATACCATCAGTGATGCAGGCTTCTGAACGGAGCGTTGACAACAACTTGGGCTATCCTTGTCCTCTCTGGTCCGGATGACATGGCATCCCAGAGTTCCATAAAGAACTTCAAATCGTGACTCATCTGACACAGTACAGTCTTCCATTTTGCCACACTCCATTTTAAATGACCCATGGCCCAGTGCAAACGTCTGAGCTTGTGGAGCTTGCTTAGAAATGGCTTCTTCTTTGCACTGTAGTGTTTCAGCTGGCAACGGTGGTGGATTGTGTTCACTGACAATGCTTTCTGGAAGTATTCCTGATCAAGAGCATCCAGTAGAGTTTTACGGCCTTGACCCTTACGCACAGCGATTGTTCCAGATTGTCTGAATCTTTTGATGATGTTATGCACGGTTGATGATGATAACTTAAAAGTCTTTGCTATTTTACGCTGGGTAACACCATTCTGGTATCTGGTATCTTTCTGCGCAGCAATGGTGGAATTGGCGATCCTCTTACCATCTTGGCTTCTGAGAGACACGGACACTTTGAGAAGCTCTTTTTATACCCAATCATGTTTTCAATTGACCTAATTAAATGGTAAATGGTAAATGGAGCTTATTTATATAGCGCTTTCCAGCCCCCTGTGAGGAGCCCCAAAGTGCTTTACAATACCAACCATCCACCCATTCATTCACACATTCATACACCGGTAGCGGCGACTACCATGCAAGGCGCCTTCCAGTCCTACCGGGAGCAACTCGGGGTTAAGTGTCTTGCCCAGGGACACAACGACACATGGTGTGGGGAACCGGGATTCGAACCGCCAACCTTCCGATCGGGGGACGACTGCCATTACCACTACGCCACGGCCGCCCACAATTAGTGTTAACTGGTCTTCCAGCTGTTCATTATATGCTCAATTTCCCTTTTCCAGCCACTTGTCCCAACTTTTGGGGGATTTGTTGATGCCATGAAATTTTGAAACAACATTTTTCCCTTAAAGGAGACCACAGATGCAAAATTCACTTTTTAATGTTTTTTTTTACTCAACTTTGGGTATGTATGTACTTCATAAAAAAACAGTCCTAAGGCCAAAGAAATGCACCCAGTCATTTATTTACTCTAAGTAGATTTATTTGTCTGTGATAGAAACGGTTGGTTTCTCACTTCCTGCGGTTTGTGACATCACAAACCGCAGCCACAACCCACCCCAACCTGAATCCAGCCCCTCACCTAGCAACCCCTGGTTAGGCTCAACCCACTTCTGTATTAAACACATGACTGTTGTTTTTCATGATTTCATCTCATCTTTTGTTTATATGTTCTTAATTTCATGTGTACAGCACTTTGTTGCAGCTGTGTTTTTTTTAAATGGCTTTATAAATAAAGTATAATTGTTATTTTTACGTTTTAGTTCAATTTTTAGTGTATTTGCGATCGTTCCCGACGCGCAGCCGGTAGAAATAAAACGAGCAGACCGCCGGCGTAGGGACCGGTGGCAACGGGACCCCTCCTCGGCGTAGGGACCGGTGGCAACGGGACCCCTCCTCTGGCGGATGAAGCGGAGCTTCAACTGTACAGCCTCGCAGCAGCCTGGCAGCAGCGAGGACCTTCTCCATACGGATTAATTTACGGGAGACACTTGGTGAACTTTGTGTTGTCTTGACTGGAACAGCGATAACTCCCAAAATCGCCGCGTGCAACGAGCGGAGCTGGCGAACACCGGAAGAGGAACAAGCTAACATTAGCATCGGATTCGGGTGGTCTCATGCTAAAAGGAGCAGCAAATTGCGGCGCGCTCAGACGGGTTTCGGTAAGTTATCTTAAGCTAGCACTAACAGTAAGTCAAATGAGTAATAAAAAAAGAGCTAATTTTAAAACAACAACCCATTACAGGCTGTTACAGAGGGCGTAAACAGATCGTTGAAGGGCGTGGACTTCAGAACTAGTATCAGAAACCGGTCGTTCAAAACGAAAGTTAAAAATGGCAGAATTAAAAAGGGTATACTGTACGTAATTGATTATCTAAGAATTATTTTGTGTATTAAAATGAATTAATATTGTCAAGATAGCACACAGACATAACATAAAAAATTTAAAGACCTATATGTGGTCCCCTTTAAAATGATACATTCTCTCAGTTTAAACTTTTGATCTGTGATTTGTGTTCTATTCTGAATAAAATATTAGATGTTGGCACCTCCACATCATTGCATTCAGTTTTTATTCACAATTTGTTTAGTGCCCCAACTTTTTTGGAATCTGTTTTGTATAACAATATTAAGCAAAACATGTGTCCTATTTACAATAGGCATAGCTCAGTGCAAAACAAACCTTACTTTTACAAACTTTGCTACATGAAGCCAAATTTTTGGTCATTTTTAAAGATGACATTGTTCAGAAGTTCTCAGACCGTCTTGTTCAGTGTGTTTATCAAAAATAAAAAAGTGGAGGAGGGAAGGACAAGTATCCGCCCATAAAAATGCCTACACAGCTTGTGAACAGTATATAATTGTTATTTTTTTCATCTAAAAACTTTCACATATTCAACAATACCAGCCACAGAACCTGACATATGCATCATCTTTCAGGTATTTTTTCCCAAATTACAGCAACTTTCCAGCTCATAACTCTATAGTAATCATTGTGTTGATACCAGAGAAATAAAAAGGTAAAAAAAAGACAAAAACTGAAGTTTCTAAACGTCAGCGAGACGCTGGTACCGTTACCATCAGATAAGGGCTATGCTACTCAGCTAATTCAACGTATTTTAGCATATGGAGTAAAAACATTGAAGGAAACAAGTATAATTACTTTCCACTGGCACGTTTGATCAAAAGGCAGATACAACTACATATGAAACTACAGTACAGTACATACCGTGCACTGGTACCAAGCAAACACTACGAATATTTAAAGCAAACTGAAGGCCGCTGTTGAGGGGGTGCAAGGTAGCCGCTAAGCTAACACCAGGCCTCTCACATGCGCGACCCTTAATATCCTCCGTTAAAACATAAACCTAGATACAAGTCCACAATATTTAAGAAAATTAGACTCACCTATGTTTTGTAAAAACAATATTGTGTTTGTTTACGCTGATGAGTTATAAAATCCAGTTTTGCTGAGGAAGGGGACGAGTAAAACGCGTGCGGCAGTGCCGGGTACTTGTGTCAAAAAAGGAAGAGTCTCGCAGATCAATATGCCATAGGGATGGTTTACAGCAGATCTACAAACTCGCTAAAATTGACTTATTTGCGATGCTGCCACCTAGCAGTGAAATTCGTTACTGCAACTGATATGAACCCTCTACAGTAATTTAGGCGGTAAAAAAACAAGTAATAAATCATACTTTTATTCAGATAAGTGTACAACAGTACCGATGACATACGAGTTACTTAAAATTTTCAAGACAAACTCAAAAAATTTCTACTGGCTTGCAAATAATTGACAGAAAATGTCAAGAATTTACTTACGTCAATCCTTTTTTTAAAACTGTTAAAGAAATGTACATTTGTAATCTTATTCTAGTCACTGTTAAGTGAATTGATTTTTTTAAAACTTTTTGTTTAATCCAATTTAAATTATTGCTTTTTATTCAAAAATACAATGTACAGTATATATATTTTAACCATATATTCCTGTTTTATCACACATTAACCACACCTCTTCAGATCACTCTTTTTTTTTGTCTGTCCTTTTTAGGGGTTGTCACAGCAAGTCATCTTCCTCCGAGAAACATTTTTAACATGGCAACATATTAAATAAGCAGATATTTTGCTTGTAGGGTTTTGCATGGTTTAGCTTCTCATCCACAAAACAAGTGAAGATTTATTGTCAGTTTTCCTTATGTGCACTGCTAGGCATACAGAAAATCAAAATTACACCCAGTCTTGTCCATGGTGCATAGAAAAAAAAAACTACTTATTTACATAACGTGTTTAACTGAAACAGATTTTGTTAAAATAGGAAAAACATATTTACAGAAATGAACAAGGGTTTATAGTCAATGGTTCCTGTATGTGGGAGGAAAAAAGGGGAGTGTGGGCAGAAATGGAACAGAGTTAAACTTCCTGACAGTCTGGTGGTGGATGAAGCTGTCCCAGAGTCTGCTGGTCTTGGCTTGGACTCCTCAGTCTTCACCCTGATGGCAGCAGATGGAGGAGGCTGTGGGACAAGTAGGTGCTTCACTCTGAGCTTTTTAATTCAGTTCATTTATTTAGTGCCAAGTCACAACAGAAGTCGTCTCAGGGCACGGAACAGAAACAACTGGTGTGTCATGGAAGGAGGGGAGATATGTGCTGATCTTCTGAGCTGCTCTCTCTATGCACTGGAGCATCTTCCAGCAGGATGCAGTGCAGGCTCCAGCACATGGTGATGCAACTGGTCAGGATGCTCTCTGTAGGAGCATGATGGCAGTGGGAGCTCCGGCTCTTCTCAGGTTACAGAGGAAATTGAAGCGCTGTTGGACCTTTTTGGCCTGTGATGCAGTGTTGCAATAACACGAGATCCTGCACCACCAGGAACTTGGTGCTACTCAAGAGTGAAAAAGAGGGGGCTCAGCACACATACTGGTGGGTTTTGTTCAGTGTGGTTCGTCAATCAGGAAGTCCAACAGCAAGTTGAGCCCCAGACAGCTGTTTGTGAAT
>JBBPBX010003022.1:54715-65919 GCA_038048925.1 Garcialebias charrua | reverse complement strand
ATCATTGGTCCTAGAGGACGTCACAGCTTCATCTTAATTATTTTGCATCGCTGAATAATCATTTGTTTTGGTCCTCAGCAAGTACAGCGCCTCAACCCAAGGACCTGTCAACGCCCAGTGAGTACCGGTATACATTACACTTTAAACCATTGTTTATTTTATCAGGCTTTGCAAAATATTTTTTTTTTTTTTTTTTCATGGAAAATCGATGCCACTTCCAGATCAGAAATTGGAAGATGGGCATTCCCATTGCCACAGGATGGTAAGTATTGAACAGTTAGCAGTGAGACACTTAGAAAAAAATGATCAACCAGCCACCTTGCTGTTGGAGAGATAACATTGTAATCAAGAAATGTATGTTTTTGTTTTATTTTCCCCCCCAGTGTTTCAGCGTATTCAACTTCTTTATTGACCTCCGCAATCGCCTACACTGTGTACATCCCACCTCTTCAGCTCTGCCAAAGAGGATGGAGACCATGGAGGATTTTGTGAGAGAGGAGCACCTCGTGACTCCAAATTTGCTACCCTGGTAGGTTTTACAAGTCTGGAGGAAAGCCGAGCATAACGCAGTACTGTACAACCAAACACTTGGAAGTGTCACTGAACTGTATCATGGATTTATTCCAACAGGTTCCGCAGATTTCCAGAATTGGAGGAAAGCACACCAAGGACTTTGTCTACAAAGTCTTGATAGGTATGTATCAACACACGCTCACCCACCCACTAACCATCTGAACTAAATATTTTACTTGCAAGTTCAGTATTTAGTTTTGTAAACTAAATATTTAGCTATCAAATTACATATTTAATTTAGAATGACGTGTATTAATAACATGGTTAAAATATGACTGGAAAAAATTGTTTTCTCTAAACTAAAATATTGCTGTTGATTTTTGTAACTTTGCTAATGGTACCCCATAGATATGAAAATGTTTGGCAACTCTAGTACGTTTTGCAGCAATTTTTTAACTTATGTGCTCAAATTTGGCAGCACAACGTTTCAGTGGTTAGCAGCACTATTGTCTCACATCAAGAAGGTCCTGGGTTCAATCCCCGGTTGGACCTGGAGTGTTTCTGTGTGGAGTTCGCATAATCTTCTCGTGCTTGCGTGGGTTTTATCCGAGTACTCTGGTTTCATCCCACAGATCCAAAACATGCATGTTCTGCCTTCAGGTCCAGGCCTCCCTTGAAAAAGAGATCTGTGATCTCTATGGGATTTGCCTGCTTAAATAAAGGTTAATAAATAAAAATGAGTGTTAGTGTGTTAACTAGTGTTATAAGTGATTGGCAAAAACAAAGATTCAAAGCCACCTATCAACATTTGCTGGGATGGATCCATCCATCCATCATCCATCCATCCATCCATCCATCCATCTTCTTCCGCTTATCCGGGGTCGGGTCGCGGGGGTAGCAGCCTAAGTAGGGAGGCCCAGACTTCCCTCTCCCCAGCCACTTGGAGCAGCTCCTCCGGGGGAATCCCAAGGCGTTCCCAGGCCAGCCGAGAAACATAGTCCCTCCAGCGTGTCCTGGGTCTTCCTCTGGGTCTCCTCCCGGTGGGACATGCCCGGAACACCTCACCAGGGAGGCGTCCAGGAGGCATCCTAACCAGATGCCAGATGCTGGGATGGATGTTTTTATTTATTTATTAATCGGGAAGATCCCAGCAAGACACTGCATTTGCCTTTGCATATGACTAATTACTCTTTTTTGTTTTTGTTTGTTTTTTTGCAAATGCAGATGGAATCATGAATGGAGATTCTGCAGCAACAGAGGATTTTATAAGGACTCATGCTGCAGAGCATTTAAAACATGCAAAGGAGGACATGGGCTCACACTGGACAATTAACACAACTGGCACAACTGGTAGAGCTGCTGCCTCTCAGCGAGCAGGTCCCCGGTTCAAATCCCGGTCCGGGGGCCTTTCTGGGTGGAGTTTGCATGTTCTCTCCGTGCATGCGTGGGTTTTCTCCGGGTGCTCCGGTTTCCTCCCACAGTCCAAAAACATGCATGTTAGGCTGATTGGTAACTCTAAAATTGACCCTGGGTGTGAGTGAGACAGGTCCCTCTTGTAAATGAGTCCCTGTGGCTCAACGAGGTAGCCTGTATAAATAAAGGTTGAATGAAAAAATGTGCCACAAAGAAGTGGAGGTGGGGCTTTCACACTGGACATTTAATGAACCACAAAGAAGTGGACACTGGACAATTAATGCACCACAAAGAAGTGGACACTGGACATTTAATGCACCACAAAGAGGTGGAGGACATAGGGTCACACAGGACATTTAAAACGTGCCACATAGAAGTGGAGGACACGGGCTCACACAGAACTGAGGAACACATTTTTTGGGGGGGGAGATGCAAATAGGTGCTGGTCATAAAATTAGAATATCATGAAAAAGTTATTTATTTCAGTAATTCCATTCAAAAAGTAAAACTTCTATATTATATTCATTCACACAGACTGATATATTTAAAAATAATCTTAATGCTGATGATTATAACTGACAACTAATGAAAACTCCAAATTCATTATCAGTTCCGCACGCTGTAGCTGGCTGCAAACTATGAAATGGATTTCCTGAATGTGACGTGAGGCAGGTCTTGTTACTCTGGGTTCATGAGATACAACTCCGGATCGAATCGACCCCTACTACCATTGCATTGTGGGGAATGTAGTGTTGGTGCGTGCAAAACACCAGCGGGTAGCTGTGGCCTGCGGGCTGTTTCTAATAGTAATTAAATATCATCCAGGGGCCCATAGATAATTAATTCGTGGGCCAGATCTGGCCTGCGGGCCTTGACTTTGACATATGTGGTATAAATGTCTTGAGTTACAACATGGACACCTGCGGCTTATACACAAGTGCAGCTTATACATGTACAAAATTATCATTATTTTTTATTTATTTAGTGGGCACGGCTTATATTTGGGTGCGCTCAATAGTCCAGAAATTACAGTACTGTATTACCAGTTTTCTTCTTCTTCAATGCTGGCAACACCTCTCCCCTAGTTAATGGGCGTTTCTTTCCTTGAGAGGACTTTGTTGCAGGGTTGGTAGCTAAAGTAAGAAGGAGAATAAGTTTACTATAATACATGAGGATGCATGTCACAAGCACATAGTAACTGCAATAAATGTGGGCAAAAAAAAAGTGATTGATGATAAAAGCTTTAAAAAAAGTTGTACAGACATGTAGGCAAAATGTCAAAAGGCAAAAAAAGTGGCATTTTGCCACCTTACTTATGTTTGATCATTTCCTTATCTGACAACATGTATTAATTTTCATGTTGGAAGTGTGTGTGTGGGGGGGATAAAAAAACAGTCTAACAAGTTTGGAAGTACCTGTAGGTTCAGGGGGGTTGCTGGTACTTGAAGATGAAAGCCTACTGGATCTAGCCAACAGCGGCCTGAGTGCTTGTGCAGGCCTCTGGATGCTTAATCGAATATCGCTCTGTTGAGGTCTCTGAAAGCCAGAAGTGGGCAGCTTGGAAGCTAAAAATCAGCAGAGGAAATGTAAGCAATGCAAACAGCGCACACAAGTTTCCCCAATAGTAATAACGACACTACAAAGCTAAAAATAAGAATTTAACATGCGATAACACATAGCATACCTGCTGCTAAACACCCCACACCATATGAGCTTGATGTTCCACACCCCACACCATATGAGCTTGATGTTCCAGAGGTCTAAATTACACAAAAACAAGAGGATGTTATCAAAATTGTCTAGTTTTTCACAGGGACTTCATTCAAACTGAAGTCACCATCAAAGATTTCCAGTTTCAGTGGAAAAACCACTCAACTTACCCCCTGTGGTTCCTCGACAGCAGTGGTTTTTGAACAAGCAGTTTGGATTTTTGGCTTTTTAATGGATTGGCCAGTCATCACCCTTTCAAGCCGCCCTGGGACAGTGGATCCTTGCATGTTCAACATTTGGTATGCAGTTTTTGAAGGTGGGCGAAGACCTCTAGGGTTAGATTGTATGAATGTTTTACGATCAGAGACAATGTTTGTTGGGTTATTTTCTGGCACCTTATCAAAGGCCTTGTTGGGATCATCTTGATACAGTTTTTTCTGCACAACCAGGTTTGTGTCTGCCTTTTGCTCTTTGTCAAAGCTAAGCATTTTACAGCTGGGCATCGGTGTTGAAGTAATCAAGCAGTTCGTTCCTAAATCTAAGCTCTCGTCTAAGTTGAATTTGTTCGCCCTGTTATTTACCATGCTCTGATTCTTTAAAGCACTAAAATGACCATCTGACACGGGAAGCCTCAACTGTGGAAGATCCTTGAATTCACATCCAGGAGCTGACTCAAAAGCAGAATTTGCCTCAGTTGTGTCATTATGTTCAACCTTTTTGTCATTCGACTTTGGCAGCTCAGAATATTCTTCATCTTCAGGGCTAGCATCTACATTAGAGATTTTAGGAGAGAGGGGCTTGTCCAAAGAGTTGTGGTGACTGTCACTTGAGCTAATCTCTGATAAGGTCACGGTGTCATTTCTTTGAGAGGGAGCTTTACGATCAAACGTGTTGTTCTGGATGCGGAGATCAGCAGCTGAGCCGTTACAGGAGTTTTGAGAAGAATTTCTATCAAATGTGGCATTTTGCACTTTACTGTGGCTGCTTTGCCTTTCAGATGTTGTTGTGATGATGGACTTTGTCTGATCTCCAGCCACACTTTCTGCCTTAAAAGAGTGGTCTGCTGAAAAATCAAAAGTCTTATGCTCAGGACAGGAAACTGAAGAGGTAGAGCTAAAATCAGAGGCAGCACTTGTATGAGAAGACGACAGAATAGAAAATGTTACGTTCTCAGATGCAGTCAACGTTTGGCTTTGCTGCGACACCTCGCTGGATGACTTGATGTCACAACTGGTCTGCATCTCTTCACACTCCGTTTTCAAAGGATTTGGGTTCGCTGCAGAATCAGAATACACCTCAGATGGGATTCTAGTTAAACTGGTGTTACACTTTACACCAGAAGTAGAGAGGTGTGCTCCATTAGCAGATGTGTCACTAGAGGAGCTTATATTGAGTGTAATATTAGCAGGTCGGGTGCAAACATTGTCCTTATCTGGTATTTGAGAGACCTCCATTTTTTGCCCAATCATAAAATCCAAGGATGTTCCAATTCTTGTTGTTTCACACTTGGCAGAGTTCACACTTCCCTCAATTGGAACTGCACTTGAAACATCAGGTTCTGACACAATTTTCCCATTGAGCTTTGACAAAGTTATGCTCGGTTTTAAATGATCAACTGGTAAAAAATCCTGAGTAGTGTCCATGAATGTCATCGGCCCAACTGGCGAGGGCTTAGAGTTGGATGAAGCATCAAGAAGAGTAATTTCTATATCAAATATTCCCGCGGCTGCAGCAGCACTCTCGCTTTTGAAGCGGCTATCCATCTTGCCATCTAGGTCTGTACTCACTGCAATATTCACTGGTGGTAGTAAATCAAGAGGGTCATCCTCTTCTCCAGCGCTTGTCTGAACTCTTTTCAATTCATCAAGCTTAGACACTGCAGGTGAATTTTGAAGAAGGGCTGAATTATTTGTCAGGTCGAAGTAAGTGAGATCGTAAAAGGTGATTTCAGGCAGGGATTCATCTTCTATCAGGCTCACAGGAGCATCCATTTCATAGAATAGACTCCCATACTCTCTTGTTGATTTCTGATCATTTACTCTTGAAAAATTCATGTGGTGAAAATCAGATTTTAAAAGCTGTGAAGATGAGCATTCATTGTTAATATTTAGGCAATTTAAATCTGGAGTTAGAGCAGACCGGATACAAGACTTTGCTTCGACCCCACCACTCTCACTTGTTGGACTTGAGAAAGCAGTGTCACAGACAGGTCTGGTGTCTTCACATAGCTGCATAGAGGAATGCAAAGCTTTATTCTTTGCTAAGACTTTGACCTTTGAAGTGTCATCTTCACCAGAAACTTCAGGTGGGATATTTTCACTGCATTCATCTGCTAGTGAATCTTCTTGATTATATGAAATTGTCTGGTTGGCCATGAAGAAAGGCTTTTCCTTCAAAGAGATTAAAACAAAACCGTTTTGTTAGAATTTCCAACATTTCTATAAGGAAAATTCCAAAATATCTTGCTTGTCAAGCTACTTTTGACACAACACAAGTCTGTATGGTTAAATTATTCAAACAAAATGGATAAAATTAGTTAAATTACAGTTTTCTCCTTTATACAAATAAATCCAGAAAACTAGACATCTATGAAAAGGGTAAGAGCTTGTATCAACTTAAGACTTCTTGAACAAGACACAATATATGTCGTGGAATGAAAGCAAACCAGTCTATCATCTCAGGTATGGACTCAACACAATACATTTACCGGTAGGCTGTTCTATAAACAAGAGGCTGAAAAGATAAGTTAAACTAAACTTATAAGCTTCACATTTACAAACCGGATTCCAAAATAGTTGGGACACTAAACAAATTGTGAATAAAAACTGAATGCAATGATGTGGAGATGGCAAATGTCAATATTTTATTCAGATTAGAACACAAATCACAGATCAAAAGTTGATACTGAGAGAATGTATCATTTTAAGGGAAAATATGTTGTTTCAAAATTTCATGGCGTCAATAAATCCCCAAAAAGTTGGGACAAGTCCATTTTTCCCACTGTGTGGCATCCCCCCTTCTTCTTGCAACACTCAACAGACGTCTGGGGACAGAGGAGGCCAGTTTGTCAAGTTTAGAAATAGGAATGCTCTCCCATTCATGTCTAATACAGGCCTCTAACTGTTCAATCATCTTGGGCCTTCTTTGTCACACCTTCCTCTTTATGATGCACCAAATGTTCTATAGGTGAAAGATCTGGACTGCAGGCTGGACATTTCAGTACCCGGATCCTTCTCCTACGTAGCCATGATTGTGATTGCTGCAGAATGTGGTCTGGCATTATCTTGTTGAAAAATGCAGGGTCTTCCCTGAAAGAGATGACGTCTAGATGGGAGCATATGTTGTTCTAGAACCTGAACATAGTTCTCTGCATTAATGGTGCCTTTCCAGACATGCAAGCTGCCCATGCCACAAGCGCTCATGCAACCCCATACCATCAGTGATGCAGGCTTCTGAACGGAGCGTTGATAACAACTTGGGCTATCCTTGTCCTCTCTGGTCCGGATGACATGGCGTCCCAGTGTTCCATAAAGAACTTCAAATTGTGACTCATCTGACCACAGAACAGTCTTCCATTTTGCCACATTCCATTTTAAATGACCCCTGGCCCAGTGCAAACGTCTGAGCTTGTGGAGCTTGCTTAGGAGCCAAGATGGTGTAGTGGCAGGGCTTTTGACTTGGGACCCGAAGGACGCGGGTTCGCGTCCCGGCCACTACACACCTTGGGGTGTCTATGAGTGCACATCTAATTCTCCAGCTCCCCGGGCGCTTTCTATGGCTGCTCACTGCACCACCTGGTAGGTGGTTGGGTTAAATGCAGAGACGAATTTCGTCTGTGTATGGGAAACATACGCAGATGACAGGAAAAGACATTATTATTACAGTATTATTATTAGATATGGCTTCCTCTTTGCACTGTAGTTCCAGCTGGCAACGGCGGATGGCACGTGGATCGTGTTCACTGATAACGCTTTCTGGAAGGATTCCTGAGCCCATTCTGTTATTTCCTTGACAGTGGCATTCCTGTTTGAGGTGCAGTGACGTTTAAGGGCCCGGAGATCACGAGCATCCAGTAGTTTTATGACCTTGACCCTTACGCACAGCGATTGTTCCAGATTCTCTGAATCTTTTGATGATGTTATGCACGGTTGATAATAATAATAATAATAATAACTTTTATTTATAACGCACTTTACATCAAACAGATCTCAAAGTGCTACAATGAAAATAAAATCAAGATAAAATCAATCATAAATGCAACAAAGAAAAGGAACAACCAAGAGGATGGAGCCTCACAGATGATTGCATCAAAAATTTAAAATTCACAAAATGCAGATAAAATACTCAAAAAACTGGGTGCAATAAAAAACAAAAGCACAATTAATTATTTAAAAAACTGGATAAAAAGAAAGGTTTTAAGACTTTTTTTAAAACATGTCACGGTCTGTGGGGCCCTCAGATATGAGGGCAGGGCGTTCCACAGCCGAGGGGCAGCGCAGGAGAAAGCCCGGTCTCCCATTGTGCGAGACCGAGACCTGGGAGTGAGAAGAAGATGGGTGTTGGAAGAGCGGAGAGTGCGGGAAGGACAGTGAGGGGTGAGAAGTTCTTTTAAATAGGATGGTGCATTACCGTACAGGCACTGGAAGGTGAGCAGATAAATTTTGTACGTGATCCGGGCAGAAACAGGAAGCCAGTGTAGTGAACGCAGTACAGGAGTGATGTGTTCATACTTACGCACTCTCATCAGGACCCTGGCAGCGCTGTTTTGGACATACTGTAGTTTTTGTATGTTCTTGCCAGGAATCCCGAAGAGAAGTGCATTGCAGTAATCCAGTCTGGAGGAGACAAAGGCATGGACGAGCTTTTCTGCATCAGTGAGGGACAGTGTAGACCGAAGCTTTGCAATATTTCGAAGATGAAAAAAAGAAGTTTTACAGATATGCTTTATATGGCTTTCAAAGGTGAGTTGTGGATCAAAAATAACACCAAGATTGGTGACTGTATTGGAAAGAGAGATGTTCTGGCCAGAAAAAGTGATACTGAGGATTTTTTGTTGTTGAATTTGATGTGATGTACCAATTTGAATTGCTTCTGTTTTTGAACTGTTAAGGTGAAGGAAATTTTGCCGCATCCATGCCTTTATCTCCTCCAGACACGCTGTGAGTGTGGAAAGAGAAGAAAGTGGAGAAAATGGAGAAGCTGAAGAAGATGATGTAGATGGGGTCTCAGACACATTGCTACCCAGTTTAAGATACAGCTGAGTATCATCAGCATAGCAATGGAATGAGACCCCATAGCTGCTGATAATACACCCAAGTGGTACCATGTATAGGTTGAAAAGGAGGGGTCCCAGAATTGATCCCTGGGGCACACCACAAGAAACAGGATGGCTCAATGACTTGGCACGCCCGATGGAGACAGACTCTGTTCTGTCTGTCAGGTATGATCGGAACCACTCCAGGGCAGTGCCAGTAAGTCCTGCAAACTGCTGTAAGCGTTGGAGCAGAATGTAATGATCAACCGTATCAAAGGCTGCCGAAAGATCAAGGAGAGAGGAGGAGCCACGGTCTGCAGTGACCAACAGGTCATTTGTGACCCGGACAAGAGCTGTTTCAGTGCTACGTGCTGTTCGAAAACCTGATTGAAATTTATCCAGTATATTATTGTCATGTAGATGTTCTTGTAGATAAGTTGATGATGATAACTTAAATGTCTTTGTAATTTTATGCTAGGTAACACCATTCTGGTATTGCTGCTCTATCTTTCTGCGCAACAATGGTGGAGTTGGTGATCCTCTTAGCATCTTGGCTTCTGAGAGACACTGACACTCTGAGAAGCTCTTTTTATACCCAATCATGTTGTCAATCGACCTAATTAGTGTTAATTGGTCTTCCAGCTGTTCGTTAAATGCTCAATTTCCTTTTTCCAGCCACTTATTGCTACTTGTCCCAACTTTTTTGGAATTTGTTGACACTGAAATTTTGAATCAACATTTTTTTCTTTAAAATTTTACATTTACTCAGATAAAAATTTTCATCTGTCATCTATGTTCTATTACAAATAAAATATTGACATTTGCCATCTCCACATCATTGCATTCAGTTTTTATTCACAATTTGTTTAGTGTCCCAACCTTTTTGGAATCTGGTTTGTAGAAGATAACAGCTTTACAATAGCTGTGTGTTTGTATCAACACTACAAAAATAAAACTGAGTCCAAGTCTAGATAGAAACACCCATATTCAGTTTAACCATTAAATTAACTTTCATTTTGGTGAAATTCAGTTTTAAAGGAGCTATTCAAATTCAAGTTTCTGATGGTACAAGTTTCAGCTCATACACCAATTTCAAATGTTCTAAAACTAGTAAACTCTGTTTAAGTCCCCAGCAAGTCATTAACATTAGGCTATACAGTACTTTGCCAACTCAGATAAAAAAAAGCTACTTAAAACATGTGACTGAAAACGCTTTTGAAAACAGTAGCAGACTAGCAGTGCAGCACTCAAGGTTGTGTGTGGTGTTAGCATAAGTGTTGGTTGGTAAATCAACGGGAGCTAAAAACACGAAGCTTATTCGTACTTGCTTACCTTGTAACAGCTAACAGGCACGTTTGCTTTTTGACCGTTTCAACCACAAAAACTAAAGAGACTCAAAAAATGAACAGTTGTCTGTTTCATGGACAACTGTCAAAAAAACAACATCAACCCACCACGACTGCACTCAAATTTATTGGACGGTTTCAACCAATCACAGCTGGAGGTTTTCTTCTTCATGGGATTCAGAATATATTGAGCAACAGCGACACCTATCGACTGCAGAACAACACAACATTTTCACCGATACAGAGTACAATACAGTATTATAAAAATATTGATTCATAAACATATTTATGTAAAAAAATTTTTTTAGCTGTAACATCCAATTATGTCTAAGTTTCAACAATCAAGTTTTTGATTGGAGGTGAAATTAAAGAATGTAGCTTGTTTTGTTTTATATCACTACTTATTTACTTTTCATTTTATATGCTTTTTTATGACAGTTTATTGTTGTGTGTGTGTATCTCATCTGTGTTTTTTTTTTTTGTGTTTAAAACAGGCCTCTCTTATAAATGAGTCCTCATGACTCAATGAGATAACCTGTATAAATTCATTCAACCTTTATTTAGGCAGGTTAACATCAACATATTTTTCTGCTAAAAGAAGAAAAAAAAAACTGGTTCATGTCGCTGCATGAATATTGTGTTGCCTTTTTAAAATTTTATTGATATTTTGACACCAGCAATACTAAAACATAATAAAACTTTATAGTTATTTAAAAAAAATAAATGAAAACATAAGTTATCACAAAAAAACAAACAAAAAAACAGATATTTTTCATGAAATATAACACCATCCATTTTTCAGTTGGGCTTTATTATCAAATAGGCACAACAATTAGGTGAAAAATGTTTTATTACGGTTTTTGTTTGATTAACCAAAAATAAAATAACTTATATTACCGGGTATACTGAAATATTCACAGAACACACACACACACACACATATATATATATATATATATATATATATA